>PVKP010005972.1:0-86015 GCA_004027715.1 Plecturocebus donacophilus | reverse complement strand
CTCTTTCTCCTTTTCTCTTTTTCTAAAAAAAAAAAAAAAGAACTAATTCTAAATTAAATACTGACAATTGATACTGCATTTGATAATAGACTCTTTAATGGGACATAACTATGAAGTTTTTAAAATTTAATCCCAAGTATAATTTCAGCAGATATATAATACAGAACTGAATAAAATATAGAACCAGGTTTGAACAAAATAACTGTTAGGAATTCAATGTGCTAGCCCCTTTTAAAATTTTCATTTTGTTTTTTAGTAAATAATTCCTCTTTTCATCTCAACTTCTACTGAAGATTGTAATTAGATGTTTGAGTAGGGCATGTTCAGAAGCCTCAGGCTTTCAGGTCTAAAAATGTTCCATTTTGGAAAATTTGTGAACTATTTATACAAAAATTTTAAAAATCTGTGGTAAACGTTCCTCTCCAAAATTGCTTAACCACGATTCCCTGAGCTGCAGGGGCAGTGCTGTCTGCTCTCCTGCCCATCAGTGCTCATCACACTGAGGTTGGATGGCAGCAATTAGGACTCTGGAGATTAACCTTTCTAAATGTTCTTAAATATCAGGCACTAGCCCTCACCTTGGTGGAAAAAAAAGACAAGTACAACTACTCTTTAAAGCAACAATAGATTTATTATTTCTCCAATGCACAGTATTCAAGAATACAATTATAAAATAGCAAACAAACTTCAGAAACCTAAAGACTGAGCTGTCTTTATCAGAAACACTAGAGACTGGTTTCAGGGAATGGCTCAAATACATAGATGCTCCTGACTGGAGCAAGCTGAGGAGGAGCGAGAGAGGTAGAGCCACAGCTATAGGTTAAAGGACCACATTGATAATTCCAGGCTCACTTTAGCCACTGTGAAAACTGTATTCTGCAGTTCTTTTTTTCTTTTCTTTTCTTTCTTTTTTTTTTTTTTTTTTGTAGGCAGTCTTGCTCTATTCCCCAGGCAGGAGTGCCATGTTGCAATCTGGGCTCACTGCAGCCTCCACTTCCCAGGTTGAAGCGATTCTCCTGCCTCAGCCTCCTGAGTAGCTGGGATTACAGATACCTACCAATACTCCCGGCTAATTTTTGTATTTTTAATAGAGATGGGGTTTTGTCATGTTGGCCAGGCTGGTCTTGAAGTCCTGACCTCAGGTGATCTGCCCTCCTCAGCCTCCCAAAGTGCTGAGATTACAGGCATAAGCCACCGTGCCCAGCCTGTCTTTGCTAGTTTTAAAAAGCATTTAAAAGATTTCTAGTTTCCCCCAGACATCTGAATTGTTTTTAATTTCCTAATGAAACAGCGGGAAAAGGGTGTATATTTATTTCATGTCTTTGTGTTTTAGTGTTTATATGATAAAAACATTTTTTAGAGTTTGTGTGCTTTTCCTTTAGTAAAGTTCTAATTTCTTGGAGTGAAATGGTCTTTAGTATACCGTAATATATCTTACAAAAGTCTTCAAATTTCTTTGTTTCTATCAATGGGTTTAATTTTAAAAATTCAGACCTATCTCAAATCTCCATGAAGCGGAAAGACTATGGAGTTTAGAAATGTCATGACACAATATCAAAGATACTTAGAAAGACATGGTATAACTGCACAGTCAGCCATTTATAAAGCTGAAACTAGAAACTAGAACCTTATATGTTTCATATACACACACAACAGGATACTGACACTCTACCAATAGCATGCATTACAACAACAATTGAGCACTTTCCTTTCGTCATTATATTCACTGTCTACCATTTAATGCTAGACTTATCGTCCTTAGTGGTTAAGGATCTAGAAAAAAACTAAAAATGTTCTATACCTAGGCTCCATACATATATGTTTACTGAGATAGCAGGAGCTTGCTTCTATACTTTTATAATCACATAGTCCTGAAGATTTACAGTTACATATAAATTCTAGTTCTAATGGATGCTGTTGTTTCCTTATTCTGGTGGAAAACCAGCTATACTCATTCTTATTTTATTAAGATATTCTTACTCTTTATATAAATGTAACTCTATAGTTCAGCAAAGAGATGTGCATCCTCTTGATCTGCCTGAAGTTCCTCGTTACTCTGTGCCTTTTCCTCTTCTCATCTGTGATCTTAAGACTCTTATCAGTAGACCTAGGTGTGATGACTCCACGTGTCCTCCTACACAGTGAAGAAGCTGGGCTTTGTAACAACCACGCTTTTAGCTACCATGAGGGCTTTTCCACTTCCATCTGAGTGTGAAGCCTTGTTTCATATAACTGAAGCTGCCCAAAGTCTGAATGTAGATAGACTATAATTTATAATTCTTTACTGAGTAAAAATAGGAAACTGAAAAACAAGATTATAAATCATTCTGTCAATCACCTGATTTAGGTTTTCCTTTTGCACTAGCAGTTTTTGAAGGCACATGCTGAAGATGAATTTCCTTCTCTTTTTCTGGTTCAGGAGGAGGAGCAGGAGAAGGTGTAGGAAGTGGAATCTCAGCCAGGGAAGCTGCTGCTTTTTCCTCAGCTTCCTTTTCTTCTAATTTCTTCTCAACTTCAAAAGGATGATAAGAATTGACCTTCATTAGAGACTCCAGACATCTAATATTTCACTTGAACTAAGAGAAATCTAAATTAATATAAAACACTCTTACATATTTAAAGCTAATTCATAATTTACCACATTCTTTTAGTTTTAACTTAATCAGGATGTTTAATATGGAGCACTGGGCTAGGTTAATGTTTATTGTTTTAATGATTAAATATTTGTTATTACCTGTTTGAAGTAAAAATCTAAAATAAGTGATAACTAAGTCTATTAATGTAGTCAGTATTTATTAGAATGCAAACTCTTTAGGAAAATGTTGAAGTTGAGTCTAATAGTTGGCAAAAACAAACTGATTCTAACATGTAGCTTCAAGCCTTTATGGGTTGGAATTGGTTTGTTTTTGCTTCCCAACCAAGACTCTGTAAGATTACTATGGAAGGTTTCTCCCTCTTCTCAGCCTAGTTTCTGTCAAATGACATGTTAAACCTCTTAAAATACTGTATTATTATTTTTTATTTGAAGGGTTCATGCTGGTGGTTTTTGGAGTAGGCATTTAGATGAGGAGCTTGTCTTTCTAAGCGTGAGCTCCTGGATTTCCATGGTGATTGTGGTTTATGTCTATGGGCTATTTTAATATTAGTTAACTGACACGTTATGGTACTTTAGGTCACAAATTTAGCTACAGGAGGTGATATGCTTTCAAGGCAACTTTAGAATCCTTTTGATATTATTAATTTTGACCATGTTTTATTATACCAAGAAACTGTAGTTGCCGGTATAATTAGGGGTGATTGATAAGCAAAAGTGAAACATTTCTTTTCCAAATCATTTCTTGAAGGTAAAATCTCAGTGGAAATCTGACATTGGACTGAACTTAAAATCTCTTTCAATAAAAAACTTCAACAATAGTATAAATAGTTAGTGGGCAGTTATCATTGGTTGAATGAATGAGAAAGATATCTGGGCAGTTTAATATGTGTGAGATATAACACGAAAAAAATTTAGTAAATAATGATAAATTTATTTAATAATAATAAAGAAACTCATAACAAAATAGGTGGATTTGAGAAAAAATGAATTGCCTAGTGTGTCCATTTTAAAAGAAGAATTCACACGGTTTCTTTATAATGCTAAAGCTAACAAAGAAAATCTTTACTCTTATCTACAATATCCCTAATTTTCATTTTTTTTACTTAAAAATATCTAATTAACAGATAAAGATTGCATATATCCAGAGGGTAAAATGTGAATTAACATCTTTAAATTTAAGTCTGATGAGTTTGTTTTTTGTTGTTGCCTTTACATGAAAACAATGCTTTCAGAGAGATGGCCTCTTTTTGATTAAAATAAAAGAGAGAAAAATATTTTATTCGGAAATGCACACAACAGAAAGCTAAAGCCAGAAGCAGAACACACTTGTAGATAGTATAAATCCAAATATAAGAAAGAACATTTCAACCACATCTTCATTTCCTCCCAAACTCATTAAAACCACATATTTTAGCTGCATAAACTAAAAACTATAAACAAATTTAAATACCTTTATTCTTTTTTTTCACTATTTCAGTCGCAAAAATTTCTTTTAGTTTTTGACATAAAGATTCCTTATCTATTTCAGCATTGACTTTTATCAAAATATTTTCTGACTCTGAAAACCATTGCTCCAATAAGGGCCAGTTGTCCAAGAAGCCTATAATTCTGCAAAATCAAAATATTATATGAATATCTCATGCTGATCAAAAGATCAGAATGACATTAAGTATAATTTATCCAACATGCATAATGGAGATGGGCTGCCAATATTATTGAAAAAGAAATAATGGTATTTACTTTAGGTTAAAAAAGAAATATTTAATGTTATCAAGACATATTTTTTGAGATGTATGAGAGTAAAAGAGGAAAATATCATTGATTAAGGAAAATGTTTAGTATAAGTTCAGGTCTCTAAGTGAAAATCTAAGAAAACATCATCTGTGCTCATAGTACAATAACTGAATGCTCTTCAGAACGTAGCTACACCTGATTCACTTTAGCCATCTATCTTTTTCTAAGAGACAGAAATTGAAGAGGTCTTTGAGTAAGTATAGATGGTTTAGACTTATATGCTTTACTTAAAAGTGTTCTTGAATAATTCTTAAAACTGTTTTTTTCTTCCTCCTGGAGAGTAGACAGCCTTATTGTAGCTCAAATTATTCTTCTCTGGTTCATTTCATATTGTTGAACTTTTCAGGGTTTCATAAAAATGTCTAATTTGGTCTAAATTTCCGTTTCCAATGGAAAATTGCAAACAACCAAAAGAATAATTTTATTTTAGCAAAATAGAAGTAGTTTATACTCCGATGCTTGGCTCTGTGAAGTTCCACCATCTTCACTGGCATTTCCTTAATGAGGGCTGAATCAGGATTTCATAAGTTACATGAACTTACAAGCTCATGTAACCATAAAGGGAAGCATTTCCTGATTTAATTCTTATTTTTTCAGACTCTAATGACTTGCACTCTAAATGTGAAAACTAGCACATAAATATTTTACTAATTATCAAAACTACTTTGTTTTCTTTTACTTGTAAAAGACTGAAAGCTAAGAAATGGATATTCTTCTAGATCTGATTATTCCGAAGTGGTTGTCAATTTATGCAGAGAGCATGAAACAAGCAGCAGAGCATTTAGTTAAAAACTAACCTATGTTGTATCTGGTCTCTTAAATTCTGGTCTTCATCTTTATCTTGGTTTTCAGCAGCTACACGTTGACTGATATCTTCTTGAGCAGTTTTATAAGAAAATTCTTCAGCTATGGTATAAAACTGATTTAATTAGATAATTTTCAAAACCAAAGTTTCTACTTACTGCTAAAATATACTGATGCAAGATGCCAAACAGATATGGTTCCCATATTTGGTCCAATGTTTCTCAAAAATGTTTTAAAAGAGGGACTTCATGTTTGGATCCCCTTCCACGAACACTCTCGTGCTCGTGGAAGCTGTTTTTCTCTATCCTGGATTTCCCCTCTGGAGTCCCCTTCCATGAACACTCCCTTCGTGGAAGCCTGTCTTTCCTTCCTAAACTCCATCTCTCTCTATTCTCTTCCACTCAGTGTAGAAGCTGCTTTCCTCTCCTGGATTCCATCTTTCTGTATTCTCTCACTCAGTGTGAGAGTTAGCTGTTTCTTTCTCTCTCTCTATATATAAAGAAAAGTAAAGAAAAGAAAAGAAAAAAATGTTTTAAAAGACAATGAAAGAGTATAGTTTTGAGATAAGAATTTAATTTTTTCTTGGAAATTGCAGAAAATAAGGAATACATTAAAGAGAAGTTGTAGTTTCAGAGTAGAGGATCTCAGGATTGATTATGATAGATGAGAATGAAAAATGATGGGTCATCATGAATAACTAACTTGAAATGAACTAGAAAAATTAATATGGTGATGTAAAAATTAAGATGAAAGAACAAGGTGGCCAGAATGTCAAATATGCATAAAATTATTTCTTGATATTATATTGCAATACAATAAAATTATTCTGTTTCTTTTTAGACTTTATGATTTCCCTGCAGAATAGACATAAAGGAATAGACCTGAAGAGACCAAAACAAACAAACAAACAAAAATCTCAACAGCTCTGATTGAGTCCTATTCTGGATTTATGGTACAAAGTTCAGAATATTCACCGACCTAGAATAAATAAAAAATCATAAAGAGAAAAGAAAGCCTTGAACTAGATTAAAAGAAATTAGAATTACTCAATGCAAGAGAACATTGAATAGTGAATTAATAGAGTTCAAGAAAACGAAGAACCCTCACGGGATATAGTAATCAGTTGTTCTTCATCTCCATTCATAATAGAACAAGGGGAAATCAATTTAGAGCACAGAATGATGCTTTAAAACTCTTGATTTGGAGAAACCTAAAGAACATCATCATTAACATCCAGTCCCTAAATTCCTACCTCCTTTTTTCCGAATTTATCAGCATTAACCTAACTTCACTTTATGCTTTCTAGCAAACCTAAACTGCATGAATGAACACTCCGGGTTCTCTCTGCCCCTTAACAACTCCAATTTCTGTGTCCTTCTGTACCACGCTTAGATTATATCTTTTTTTTTTTTTTAAGACTTATGCTGGTAGATCTTTGAATAAAAATACACAATCTTTATTATCACTAATTCCCTAGCTCAAAAAATCAGCTGAGCTCTTTCATATATATATATATATATATATGAAATTATGTTAGATTATTTTTAAGCTTATATATATATATATATATATATAATTTATATATATGTGGACTGTTTTCTAAAACAAATAAAGAGAGAAATAAAAAAACTGAAAAACTAACAAATATCCTGTGGCCATAGCTCTTTTTTTTTTTCTCTCAGAGATAAACTTCTTGGGCGTTATCTCCACTCACTCTCCATTTTTGCCCCTCCCACTCACATCTCAACACACGGCAATCCTTCCTTTTCTCTCCCATGAAATGGCGTGCATAATGGTCACCAAAAATGCCAAAGGACACATTTCAGTCCTTATTTTGGCTTCCCTCTAGTATTTATAGGTAAAATTTGGCATACAATTCTTAAACGCTGTTACATATATTATGTCATTTTATACTCAACAGAAGCTTGCAATGTAGGATCAAGATTCGATAATTAGCTTCAAATTGCACAGTTCATAAATGGTAGAGAAGGGATTTGATTCTCAGCAATGTGACTCCAGATTCTGGACTCCCTTTTAATTTTTATAGTCTTTGTTGAATTATACTTACCAAAAAAATGCATACACGAATATACAGCTCTGTGAATTCCTGAAGTGAAGACAGTCAGCACCCAGATATACAAACATCATCAGCCCAAGAAGCCCCCTCCTGTTTCTTTTCAATTACTATTAGCCACAAAGGGTCAGTATTTGAAGCCTGAATTCAAAACCTGTCTGTACCTCTCACCAGAGGGTGAACATTACTGTTCTATCTCAGGCTGACCAATGGCTAAACAGTGGAGGCAGCCACCTCCTTTTCCATTCCGATGCAGCCTTTTACTCTCACAATGGCCATTCCCTCCCCTTATGTTCCCAGTCTCCTGCCCATTGGCTTTGAGTCTGGACCATTATCTCAGCCCAGCCCTGGTAGGGCTCTGTAGCCCACGTGGCTTTGGATATAAAGTGCTTCTCTGTGATGATGTTCTTCAGGTTTCTCCACAGATCTGGAGCACTGCAGAACTGCATGCTGCACCCAACCCTAGTGGCTAGGCTCCCACTCAGCCTAGGCTCCTGTTGGTCTAGAATGGGGACTGGATGACACATTTGCCTTGAAAATTTGTCCTCCCTTGGCTTATGAGACACTCCTCTTCCAGGCTTTCTTCTTCTCCATTTAGCTGCTGCTTCTAAACACTTCTTCCTTTGCTCTCCCCACTAAATTCTGGTTACTATCTATAGAGCAATGTGATTTTTTTGGAGGCAGGGTCTCGCTCTGTTACCCAGGTTGAAGTGCAGTGGTGTGATCATGACTCATTACAGCCTCAAACTCCTGGGCTCGAGCAATCCTCCCACCTCAGCCTCCCAAGTAGCTAGAATCACAGACATGTGCCTCCATGTTGGGCTTTTTTTTTTTTTTTTTAATTTTTTGTAGAGACAAGGTCTTGCCATGTTGCCTAGGCTGATCTCAAACTCCTGGACTCAAGTATTTCAAATCATCCTTTTTTACAATGTGTAAATGGTCTCAGCTGAACAAAATTTATTTTCATTTCTAAGAACAAGAATAATTTGCATTACTATCAATTTCCTACTATTTATAGAATTATAGAAGAACTGAGTGAAAACCAATGAAATCAGGTACCCCCAAGGGTTCAGGAGTCAATACTCAGCCTTCTAGTAAAATGATGTGCAGGTAATCATTTGTTGATTTCAAAGTCTTCTATCATCTTTCCCTGATGTTTTTACCACATGCTTATTATCATGTGCCAGATTCTATCCTAAGCATGTAACTCTGATCTCATTTAATACCCATAACAATACAACAAGCCATTCTATCATAGGTTGTGACACTGAGGCTTAGAATAATAAAGTAACTTTCCCAAGGTCAAATATCTCCTCATACATAAGAAAGCCAAGGTTCAAGAATAAGTGCTTTTACCAGTAAGTATTTAATTTGTGGAATAAAGGATTTTTTTCAAGGTTGAAAAAGAGTTAAGTAAACTATGAATTTTTGCAAGAAGATTCAACCCCATCATGTGAAGTTTTCAGCCAACTGATACTGCTCTTCAGAATACTCAGTCCAAGGAGAGGATGTTATTGGATCCTTTCTTACAGCACAGATACGGTTTACGACCCTCAAGAGGGTGACTCACCAAAACATGCTAGAAAGTCACAAAGCCCTCTTCTATATGTGCACGCCTCAAGAAAACACCCCTATGCCAGGGGATCTCCCAAGTTGATGAAAAGGTTCAGTGAGATGCTTGCAGTTGGACTGGAATTTAGTTCCAAGCTTTGCCCACAGTATGAATGCTAACAGTTAAAGCAACAGGCAACTATGTTTGGCTACATAATTCTTTGCTAGGCTGAAGTGGATTATTTTGTACTCCCTTATAATTGTAAATGGGAGTATTTGTGGATTCAAAGAACAAACAGTTTTCATTGTAAAAAAGGTGTCAAAAAAGGTGTCCAGCTTACCTATTATATCATTCATGCGACTCATTGAGGAATTATCTGAAATGTCCAATAATATGACAAAATCAAATGCAGAAGAAGGAAGAGGTACTTCTTTGGAAGTCACAGGATCAATAGCCAAAGTGGATTTTTGTGCTTTTTTCCTCTCCACTTCTATGAGGTTTCTATTGCAGCCTGTAAGAGCTTCTTCCAGAAGCTGTCCTTGGTTTAAAGTCATTGGAAAACCATCTAGGATCCAGTCTTGATTCACAGGTATCATGCTAAATTGAAACAGGACAACTCATGAATATTTTGTTAGACACAGGTACTTTGGAAATAATATGATGAACTTTTCTCTTTTCTTTCAATTCCACAATAACTTCCTACTGCATGAATTTCATTACTTTATAGCTAAAAGATTAAGTTTTCTAATGTTCCACATTAATGTGTTTAAAATACTTCTGTGGATACTTGCTGCCCTCCAAATCTATCCCAGAGGTTTTACCACACTAAAATTAACTGGCCACACCCATACTAGTCCGTTTTTACACTTGATAGACATACCTGAGACTGGGCAAGTTACAAAAGAAAGAGGTTTAATTGGACTCATGGTTCCATATGGCTAGGGAGGCTCACAATCACAGCAGGAGGCAAGGAGGGAGCAAGTCACATGAATGGCAGCAGGCAAAGAGAGAGCTTGTACAAAGACACTCCCGTTTTTAAAACCATCAGATCTCGTGAGACTCATTCACTATCACAAGAAAGTGATATCATGGGAAAGACCTGCCCCCAGGATTCAATCATCTCCCACCAGATCCCTCTCACAACACATGGGAATTATGGGAGCTACAATTCAAGATGAGATTTGGGTGGGACACAGCCAAACCATATCAACACCTTATTTCTCTATAACTTGTTATTGCTTACAATTTTGAACCATGTACTTCAAACAAACTCATCTCCTCAATGTAATGTGAGTATGAATTGCATTTTCTATCTTGTGTTCATAGACTGTTCCTCCTTTGGACCTCAGTTTCCTCATTTATACAATGGGATTACATAACATACCTCATAAGGCAGCTGTGAGGATTAACTGAAATGACATATTTTAAAAACTCTGCACAGAGCTTAGCACATACTGGATACTTGTACTGCCAACCTGGAGAGCTCTTCCTATCCCAGCTGATCCTGTGTAGGGTCATAGTAGCCTCATCTGAATTTCTCTGACTTTCATTTACTTTGCCATGCAAGTGGTTATTATATTTCTCTGCTCAACACAAATTCAAGTGAATCTTTTAAAATCTCAATTAGATTATAGGATGTTGAAGTGTAACTGGGTTTTTGCACTCAGCACAGTATCCTCTTTAGAGAATGGCTGTTCAATAATTATTGTTTTAATTTGCAGCTGGAAAACAAGGTGAGAAAGGCATAAACTTCAACTTTGTTCTTCTAAGCCCTTAAATTATGCAAAATTGAGTTTTTGGCCTTTGGATTAAAAGGTATAATTTCATTTGTTTCTGTTGGAACTCTTTAAACAATGGAATGCCCTTTCCAAAGGTTTCTCAGTCTATTTCGGGGACTGCACATGATCCTTCTGATAGTGTAGCAAGGAAGGGTGGGGAAAATAGGAGTTAAGGTAGATTTCATTAATTATTCAAAGTCACAAAACTAAAAATCACCCAAATCCAATGATCTTTCCACAGTATCGAGCTGTCTTCAGGTCACTGCCTATATTTTCCTCATTAGGGTATTAAGAGCAGGAAAAGGCTTCATTTTGCTTTTATAACTTGTCTAGAGCTTGGTGACGCATTCTGCATAGAACAGATTTGTTGATTCATTGGTCTAAGATGGGAAAGAGAATTTCCTTGAGTACAGTACCTCCACCCACAATCGCAGGAGCTACTTCAGAGGAAGGGGGAGGTCAGGGCCACCCGTGTTCAGCTGTAGTGTGAGGACGAGATGATGGGGAGTCAGGAGACCTGGACTTTGGCTGGGGCTATACCACTAACCACACGTCACTGGAGCACCTCACTAAACAGTCACATGCCTCCTTTTCCTTATAGAAAAAGGAGAAATTTAGACTGGATCAAAGATTTCACACCAATGAATGTCATCTGGAGGTGCCTCAGGGGCAATGAGGATGGTGGCGGTGGAAGGAGGGAAATAGAGTTCTGACGATGGGGTGTAGAGGTTTTGTTTCCACTGAAACTAAAGTGAAGAGCTGCTTTATATCTGATGCTTTTCATATACATTTTTCTTTGGAGCAGAAGCAAAGAATCCCATGGCTGAAACATGCTTTACACCACTTCTGAAGAAATGTTACAGCTATTAGAGGAGGCCCCTCCTAGATCTAGGCAGCCCTGAGATCTGATTTCTAGATACATCATCATTGAGAAGCAACTTAAAATCTTTAATGTCATCTTTTAAGAAAAGTTCATTTCAGATGCAGAGTAGAACTCAGCCCTCCTTGGTCTCACTGGTTCCACATCCCACATCTCACTATCAATTCTGCCTCCTCACCTACTCTAAGCTGTCCGCAGCACTTTCCCAGGCGGCTTTTTGACAGTTTTCTCCATCCCGCTTGGCCTTCTCTCTCTATTACATGCATCAGCCGAATCTCTACGGCTTATTTTTTTCCCCCTCAGATTTATTGAGGTATAACTGACAAATAAAAAAATCTTTTATTTAAGATGTACAAATGACGTTTTGATATATGGATGCAATGTGAAATGATTACAGTAGCCCCTCCATATCTGCAGTTTCACTTCTGTGGTTTCAGTTACTTACGGTCAGCCATGGTCTGCAAATAGGTGAGTACAGTAAAATAGGGTATTTTGAGAAAGACTACATTCACACAACTTTCATTATGGAGTATTGTTATGAAAAATTATTCTGTTTTATTTTTGTTGTTGTTCATTTCTTACATGCCTAATTTATAAATTAATCATTAAGATAGGTGTATATGTATGGTATAGAAAAAACAGTATTTATAGGGATTGGTACTATGTGAGGATTCAGAAACCTACTGGGGGTATGAAATGTATTCCTCGCAGATCAAAGCTACTCTCTGTGACTTCTTTTAGTTTTTCCTTTTTCTGCATTACAAAGGAGGGCTGAGGGGTGATTCTTCTTGCAAAGAATGGGAGAAATGACAAAATTATAGCTTATTTTATTTTTTTTATCCCCTATCACATGTCATCTCAGTGCTGTACACATCTTTTATTCCTTGCCTGTGCACCCTCTACTCTGCCTTTGCTTTCCTGCCCCAGCACTGCCCAGCCTTTGGATCCCTGGGTTCAGCTCCCTGACCCCTCTTCCTGAAACATAAAATGAGGAAGAACCATGGTCTGTGACCACAGAGTTGAGTCTTTCCCTTGGCTTTTCCAGTTATTCATTTTCTCCTTAAATTCCTCACAGGTAATAGAATCCGACTTTATTCATGTCTGCATATAAGAAGTCAAGATTGGTACAGGAGTAGAAGTGAAATATAGGGATATAAATCACAAAATATATCTATCTCTTCATTGCTGTATATTTTCTTATACAGATGAGTGAAATTTATGAGATATTAAAGCAAAAAAAAATCCCATATTTGTATACATCTTTGTATGATAAAGAATATATTAAATAGATATGAGGAAGAAAAATGCAATACATACTTAATAGCATTTACCATGATGTCAACAAGCAGCACGTCAGGAATGCTCTTTCCTTTCTTCAGCAACTGTTCTGATTTTGCACCAAGCTGAGCACGCATAGTGAGCTGGGAAAATAAACAAGATATGACAGAAGATGGCTAATTCAAAAGTCAAATTCCAAACACTTGGAGAAAAAATCAATTAAATGAATGTGCTCTCTGATGATGACACTGATCATGAGGCACAATTCTGGAGTCAGGAAAGCATTTCAGGAAAATTTATGTGCAGAACTTGAGCCTCTTCCTTTGAGCCTCCTTCCCTTCCAAGCTCGTATTTTTCAAATTTCAGATGCTCTTGCATCCCCAGACTTAATTCTCTAATACCTGAAGTCAGAAAGACTGAGCTCTCTGCTTGGGTTCTAGCCACTCATGCCATGCAGACTGGGGCATGCCCTCTGGGGAAAACCCATATAAACATGGTCCTTGCCCAGTGAAGTTCTCATCTTTCCATGGTCAAATTCCACAGATTTTCTGTCTGTTGTTTGCTGCTTATTTGCTGTCTTCTTTTAGCCCTCAAATAATTAGCTTGTATATTTTGCCTGGTGTTTATAATTGTATTTGTAGGTAGTCCAATACAAGCTATTCAATATCACTGAAACAGGAACTTCCCTAGAGCCTATTCTTAGCCACCAGAGTGAGAATTTTATGTCAAATGGTATAGCTCTATTCCAAACCCTATTAAAACTCTCCCTTTTACTCCAAATGTCCTGATAACTGCCTGAGTCCCTGACTGACCTGATTCTTTTCCTTTCTCATGTATGTCTCTAACCTCATTCCTTACTAAATAAAACACTCCCTGGCCCCCCTGGCCAGGCACCTTCCTGTCTCACTATCCTCACAGCCGGAACACTTCTCCAAATCCAATGGACTGGTTCTCTCACCTCTTTCAATCTGCTTAAGGCTCCCTTTCCCAAGGAGGCCTGCCCAATGTCATAAGGTGACCAACTGTGCCTCTTTTGCTTGTTTTTTTTTTATCCTCATCACAAGTCATCTCACTGCTGTGCACATCTTTTATTTCTTGCCTGTGCACCCTCTACTTGCTCCACTCCATGTTTCCTTTCTTCATGACACTCATTATCATCTTCAATACCATATGTATCTATATGTTCACAGTTTATTACATCTCTCTCCATTAGAATGTAAAGACCATAAGGTCAGGGACTCCTGTCTTTTGTATTTACTGATATATCCAAGTTATTAAAACAGTGTACAAAACAACATATGCTCTTTGAATTGAATTGAATATAGAATTTGTGTAAAAATCAATAAATGTAAATATAAAAACATACTTATCCTTTCTGCTAATTCATATTACAACTGCACAGAGCAAAAATTGGAAGTCCCCTTTTCTTGCTTTTTCTGAACGCACTTCCCTTCCCATTGGTCATCTTGTTTACAGTTTGGTGTATATTCTTCCAAAACTTTTTCTATCTTTAAGCAGTTGTGAAATCTAAAATATTATAAAACTGTTTTTCATGATGAGATGCACGATAAAAATAATCAAATGTAATAAAAAAATAAAATTTCACTTGATTTAGTCTGGTCATTTTATTTGATGACCAATTAGTTTCCATTAGGAGAAATAGTGAATTGTTATAAACATTTTCTCAGGAATTAATAAAAAAATTCTACAGAGTCACCAACAAGAGTAAGGATAATGTCTGGAAAAAAATATTTAAAAGTAAAGAGGATATAAGGGAAATAAAAGTCATAAATTAAATAGTAAAGAAAAACACACAAAAATGAGCTTGGCCTCAGTCTAAAATTTTTAAAAGCACATGTTTGTTAAAAGCACGTTTGGTAAAAGTGAAGCGTAATTTACACTGCTTTTGATATAAATATTAAGAATACAAAGAACTCTAAGTAAAGTCAGATAAGCTAATATTATACCATCGAATTTACTTTAAAGCCAACGAGCACACTGCAATTTAATTGCATTTGAAGACACTCCAAAAGGCCATTAATCATGACACATTTTAATATGCTAGTAGCTAAAATTCGATCATAATACTTACTTTTAAGAAACTATCACTTGATTTGACTTCTTCAGCTTTTGGTGTTTTATCAGCATTAGCATCTAGCAATAGGAAAAGTGGTAAGAACAAATTTCTGGTATTTATACCTAACAACCACAGCAGTCTTTGACCATCTATGGTTTTGGACATAAGGGTTATGATCCAGCTATGCCTGAGATACTCAGAGGAGGGAAGTAGTAGAATCACCACAGTATAGCTTTTACCTTCACTCACACCATTAAGATCCTGGCCACTCTGTATCTCAGTGTTTCTGCTTCCTCCTTACTTCCCTTCCTGACACTCTCCCTGCCGCCCTCCCTTCCTGCGTGATCTGAGCTCACAAAAATATCATTAGGAACACCTTAACACAGTCGGGGGAAGCTTTTCAGAAGACAATCAAGTTTTTTTAAAAAAAGTTAAAATGTTAATTTTTTACACTTTTATGTTCCTGGATTACCAAATTATAGATAAATATCTTAAAAGCAGATGACTCTAGAAGTCAGAGGTGTTTTAAACTCCGTGAAAAAAAAAGAAAAGTTTTAAGAGTTTGTTTAGCGGGCCAGGCGTAGTGGCTCACGCCTATAATCCCAGCACTTTGAGAGGTCCAGGTGGGTGGATCACCTGAGGTTAGGAGTTCAAGACCAGGCTGGCCAACATGGTGAAACGTTGTCTCCACTAAAAATACAAAAAATAGCTGGGTGTGGTGGTGGGTGCCTGTAATCCCAGCTACTCGGGAGGCTGAGGCAGGAGAATCACTTGAACTCGGGAGGCAGAGGTTGCAGTGAGCCAAGATCGTGCCATTGCACTCCAGCTTGGGCAACAGAGGGAGACTCCATATCCAAAATAATAAAAAAAAAAGTTTGTTTATAATTACTTAGATTAATGTATAATAAAATACGTAATAAAATAATAGTTTTTAAAATCAACTAAAATTATCCTTAAGAAACAGGAGCAAGGGACAGATAGTGTCCTTTTAAAAAAGGAAAGTCCAACTGCTCTGGAGTGTTGTATGCTCACAGTAAACCTGGACATTGTTCGATGGTAATGGCAATAATAATGAAGCACAGGAAGAGCTTGGCTTCATGCTAAAATACAAGGAAGCTATTTAATATGGCAAAGTCTTCACTAGCACATACAGAAAACAATATTTAATACTTAAAATTGTTTTCCTTCAATGGTTCTACAAAGGATCTGAAGGACTGCAGCCCAGATCCCAAGGGAGATAACGTTTTGTTTTGTTTGGGAAACTTAGTTGTATTGGCAGTGCCCAAGGTTGAGAATAAACTTCGGAACCACTGTGCATATAGGTTAAAAAGACCAGCCTTCTGCAATACAACGAACAAAGCCGCACATAGAAAGCCCCATTGTACTCATACACACAGTCTGGCACAGGTGACAACAAGAAAAGACTGTCTGTCTCCTTGCAGACCCAGGAAGGAGGAGGATGATTTATCCTGGTTTCTTTCATAACAGCAGCAAAACTGATCAACTATCCGAACGAGGCTGAAAAGATTTCCTTGTAATTTTCATCTTATCCCCAGCTGTAGGCAAGAGTGATCTTGTTCCCTCTGTCAAATGGCTGTATGTTGACAGCTATGTAACACTTCCCTTGGTTCCTGTTAATTTCCCTGAAAATATGTTTGTGCTCACATATACGTGCTCTCATTCTCTCTCTAATGTAAATAGTAGATGATTTGTTTTGAGATCTTACTAAGTATTGTATCACCTTCTGTTTCTGGTAATACTTCATCTGAAACTGGACCAGCTGAAAATACATTCTGTGGATCCTTTGGAGAGAAAACATACACAGGGAGAGATTTTAACACTGCTATATTTTAATAATCCTCCTAATTTCATATCTATAAGTAAAGGTTTGAGAACATATACAATATTTCTTATCTATAACTTTAATGATTTTAAAGGGAATTGAACTTTCAGTCTTAAATTATTATTTCCAGAAACAATATTGGATGATAACTGCACTTACAGAAATACACAATAACCTGTGGTATAATGTGTCTTTTGAATGGTCTTCAATTACTATGTAAAATATGCCAACTACTATTTTGAAAAGATAGTGGAACCTGAAGAAAGCGTAGAGTATATGAAAAATCATCTCATCTACAACATGGAAGAAGAGATAGGCCACCATGAATAAAACTTCTCTCAGTTATTTTCAAAATTAATTTTTAAATGGTATTTATTTTTTTCAGGCTATGCAAATGATCCAGATTAGATTCTCAGCTAATTTATTCATTGCAGAGGCAGCATAAGGTAGAGAGAGGAAAGAGTAGTGGACTTAAAATATGGAATCATAATCATAGAGAAGCCATTGACAAGCCTTCTGACTCCAAGCAAACTAATTCATGCTTAGGGTCTTTACTGTCTGCTCTGTAGAATGAGGGGGCTGGACTACATCAAGGATTCTGAAGGTGGGGCCGCATCTTCCTATTCACTCCTCCACCCCAGGAACCTTCATGCAATCATGTAATGAGATGCAATATTGATGGGAACATGGTACAGGTACACCTTTCAGAGCGCCATCTCCCAATTGAGGTCTACTAGTATAGATCAGGTGTCAGCATACTCCAGCCCATAGACCACATGTGGCCTGCCAACTGTTTTTATTTAGTTTCTGGATGCCACTGAAGCAGCTGACCACTGTGAGACTAGAGACAGAGACAGGAGTCCTCCTCTACCTCGGTACCTGCTGGGCTTCAAAACCTGCCTCAGCCACTGCCCAGGGCCAACACTGGGTCTCTGACTACACCCTGGGGACTTTGATGTTGGTAACTGCCAGAAGCTGAGTGGGAGGATCTCGGTCCAGGAGTTGGTGATTTCTTGAGTTCCCCGACAACATTCATATGCCACTCTCCCAACCTCCGCAACCTCCTCACTTCACCCACCCCCACTTACCAGCTAGTGGCTGTTGCCTCAGGAGAATGGCTCCTGCTGATGGCTACTACACACAAAGTGGGCCCACTACACTAGGCGGTCCACCCAGACAAACTGGTGGGAAGCAGGAGTTTTCTCTCTTGTTATACAAGTACCCACATAATATCCTCGATTTTGCCTCTTGGCCTAAAATTTGTCCTAAATATTTAACTTAAATATTTATTCTCTAGACTTTTGCAGAACCTAAAATCTTACTCTCTGGGTCTGTATAGAAAACACCTCTGGTCTAGAAGACATTTTAGATTCCATCCGTTGCAAATCTCGAATGTGCCAGGCACAGAAGAGAGAAATAGAATCACACTTGCCTGGCTTTCTTTAATCTCCTCCTGCAGAACTGGCAGAGCATCTTCTTCATCTCTTTTCTGAAGTGGGAGGGCCTCACTAACTTTTTCATTGTCATGAAATGCTTGGATAGCTTCTTGGACAAGAGTGTCAATAGAAAGTATCTGCACAGGAAAGTCTAAAGTACAAAAGATAATTTTATAAATAGCTTTTCATTTGGGAAATTGAAATTGTTGTCTTTATGTTCTGGATTTACCCTGTAACACTGTCTTCCAGCCCCATTAGAACTGTCTTTTGGATCAAGCTTCTTCTTAAAAATTGGGACAAGGCTGGGCGCAGTGGCTCATACCTGTAATCCCAGCATGTTGGGAGGCTGAGGTGGGTAGATCACAAGGTCAGGAGATCAAGACCTCCTAGCCAACATGATGAAACCCCATCTCTACTAAAAATACAAAAACTAGCTGGGTGTAGTGGTGTGCACCTGTAGTCCCAGCTACTGAGGAGGCTGAGGCAGGAGAATCGCTTGAACTCGGGAGGCGTAAGGTGCAGTGAGCCGAGATCGTGCCACTGCTCTTCAGCCTGGGCGATAGAGCGAGACTCGTCTCAAAAATAAATAAATGAAAATTGTGATAAAATTCATATAAAGTTAAGCATTTCCACCATTTTCAAGGCTGCATTTCAGTAGCACTTAGACTTTCACAATGTGTGCAACCATCATCACTATATTGTTCCCGAAATTTTTCATCACCCTAAAAGGAAATCCCAAACCAATTAAGCTGTCACTCCTTATTCTCCTACCCCTGCCTCTGGCTTCCAATAATTCAGCTTCTTTCTCTACGTATTTGTCTATTTTGGATATTTCATACAAATGGACTCGTACATTATGCGACCTTTTGTGTCTGGCTTTTTACACTTAGCATAATGTTGTCAAGGATCTTTCACGTTGTAGCATGTATCAATATTTCACTTATTTTTGTGGCTGAATAATCATAGCCTGGACAATTATAAAATGTTTGATGACAGAGATTTCTCAGCATATTAGCAGTGCTTCTTGTATGCTTTTTTATAGACATAGACATTTGCAGCTATAGTCCATGTAAACAGAACCTAATGGCAGGGAGACGGGGAGAAGAAATTCTACCTTTTTGTAGAGACCTTAAAATGGTAGTTTTTCCACTTAATGTTTTCCCCAATAAGCATCCTTTAATAGCAAATGAAGGTAATTCAGGTGTTGTTGATTCCGCTTGATGAGAAAGAGACTTTTCAAATAGCCTATGAAGAACATGGCCCAGTATGCAATTGTCGGAGGGAGGTACATTGTCAATCATTTCCTCTGTTAAGGCCCACTCTCCAACCATGTGCTGTAAAATAACAATCAAATAAACATAAATATTCTTAAAAGTGGCACTGAAGTCTATAAAAATTTAAATGTTGAAAGTAAATCCAAATAATAGCAAACAAAAGCCAACAATGCTTTAATTATATTATAAAAATGAATAACAACATTAAATAGTTTCATATTAGAGGGCAGAAAAATACTTCCTACATAAAAGAAAAAAAAATCTTAGCTTATGAAAGTGAGCATATAAATTGAGACATTTTGTAATCTAGGTTGAACATAAAGACATTTAAATTGATGTTACCACCAGTAAGCAGATAAAAGACAGTAATCATTCATCTGCTATCCTATGCAAGTATTAAATTTATTTTACAATATTTTAAAGTAATAAAGATAAAAGAGAATTTTTATGCTCAATATAGCATTCTCTAAGTCTACTGTATTTAACTCCCATTTTATTCAGGCTTCTTGCTGAAATGATCAAATGATTAGATGGAGAGAAAAAAACACTGTACAGATCACATTCTCTGACTTCCATGTAATAAAACTAGAAGTTGATTTTAGGAAGATAGAAAAAAAAATAAGTATTTTAAAATTAAAAGCATTCTTTAAAAGTAATTCTTGTATGAAAGAGAAAATTGAGACTATAAAGTCTGAAAAGAACATTAAAACAACAGATTTATTAAAAATATAGGGTGGAATCAAACTGTACACACAGGAAAATGCCCCTTAGCCTAAAATGCCTTGATCTATGTGCAGTGTTCAATAAATCAGTAGAGTGCCTACAGTAAACAATAATCTATTGAATATTTCAAAACAGCTAGTAGACAACAAATCAAATGTTCCTAGCGTAAAGAAAAGATAAATGTTTAATGTGACAGATATCCCAATTATCCTGATTTGATTTTTATATATTTTATAAATGTATCAATACATGTTTTTATTATATATCAATAAAAAATAAAATAAAATAGAAGGAAAATAAACAAGGTAGACATTAAAATAGGCAATAAAGGTAATTTTAAAATAAACTAGGAAGAAAAAACTTGTAAAAGTAAAAATGGAAATTAATATATTAGAGAGTAAAACTATCCAGATACTCTTTATTGATAAAATTCTAAAACTTATCCTTATTAATCATGATAATGAAATTGCTGCTACTTGACACAAAGGTAAAGAATAGCAAATATCAATGTTGTAACATAATAGGAAAAAAGGTAACAACAGACATATGTACTCTGTTCATCACAGCACTATTCACAATAGAAAAAATATGGAATCAACCCAAGTGCCTATCAAGAGTGGACTGGATAAAGAAAATGTGGTATATATACACCATGGAATAGTACACAGCCATAAAAAAGAATGGTATCATGTCCTTTGCAGCAATATGGATGCAGCTAGAGGCCATTATCTTAAGCAAACTAATGCAAAAGCAGAAAATCAAATACTGCATGTTCTCATTTATAGATGGGAGCTAAACACTGAGTACACATGGACATAAAGGTGGGAACAATGAACAGTTGGGACTACTGGAGGGAGGAGATGGGGAGAGTAGCAAGGACTAAAAACTACCTATTGGGAACTATGCTCACTACCTGGGTGACAGGTTCAGTCATACCTCAAAACTAGCATTGTACAATATACTTCTGTAACATTTGTTACAGATTGTTAAAGAAGTATATAGCATGCTATAATTTTAATACAAGTAGGAAGGGGGGAAAAATGTTGGATACAACTATACTATAATAAATTTGGATTTATTAGTGCATGGCAATAAATGCTATTCTAAGAAAGTGCAAATGATTAAAATAAAATCTTTGGAAATACAAAAGCCATGAAGGAAACGAAAAATTTGTCTGAGAACTGTACCTATGAAACTTGAAGACACTAATGGTTTACAGAAAAATTTTCTTTCCTTAACTGAACAGAAATTTAAATGTTTAAAAGTCTTCTAGAGTATAGAAGAAGATTAAAGATAAAGATACTAATTGACATTGACTGCATACTAGGTGGCATATACTGTTGTTTTCATGAATTATCTCAAAAGATTCTCAAACAACTCTTACATAAGTATTACTATTATCTTTCTGAATTTTAGAAGAAAAATATGACTATTGCAAAGAATAAGTTATTTTTTCATGGTCATAATAGAGTAATGGCAAAACCTAGATTGGAACCCAGGCAGTCAGATCGCAGAACATCTACTCTGATTGAATAAGAATTCTTTCATGAATCCAAGGAAGGTTAAATACTAGAAAGCATATGTACTATATTCATTAATAGGTTAAAATAATAATTTAAAAAAGCATATGATCATTTTGACTAAGAAACAACTAATAAAACTCAAAATTCATTTCTGATTTTAAAAGTACAAGTAAATCAACAAAATAAAACAACCTCTTAGTAAGTTATGAATTGAAGATAACTTTCTTAACACTCCATGGACCAATGGTAAACCAAAATGAACTATACATTTTTCCACTAAAGGCAAGAACAAGAAAAAGTTGCTTACCATGAGTACCATTAGTCACATTATTTTGGAAGTTATAGCCAGTGCAACAAAATAAGAAAAAGAAAGAAACAGCACTGTCCTTAGAAGTAATGGCTGCTGAAGAGCAGAGTTCCTGGTGTAGAGGTGGCCGCTGCAACCTGAACTGCTACTAGTGCTCTGGGGGTGGTGGTGGCAGTGACAGTTTTCTTGTCAGATTTTGCTATGATGGTTCTGGTCTGGAAGTTTAATGTTAAGCCCACTTCTTGAGCCCACACACTGATTCTTTGAGCCTCCCACCATATTTTGAGTATTTTCTTTTCCTGCTTACTCAGTAAGTCATTTTTTTTTTTTGCTTGCAATTTTTTTTTGGCTTGCAAATATTTTGTTTGCAATTTTTTTTGCTTGCAAATTTGGTTTTGCTTGCAAAAGCTGACAAAGTCATTAGAATTAACAAAAAATGCATAGTCTGTATATAGAAAGCTTCAAAACTTGACTATTAAGAAAAATGACTTGAGTAGAGGCTGAGATAAAAACCTTCAAAATTATAAACCATTTAATTCTCCCCCAAATTAATCTAACTTAATGTTTAATGACAACAAAAGTGCTAGTGTCATTTCTCCCTAGTTCTTGCCCAAAAGTTGGTATGACAAATGATTTTAAAGTTAAGGTGAAAAAACAAATATAATGGGCAAAAAAAATTCCATTAAAAATACTTAAAAAGGAAAGTAATGGAAGCGTTGCCTTATAAGTTATAAAAGCACTTGTTAAAAAATATGGTAATGAAAAGAATGAGTTGCAGGGACAGAATATTCAGTGTACAAAAATATAGATTCTAGAAACAGATCTAATTATATGTAAAAATTTAGTATGTAATCAAGTTTATGCTTCACATTAGCAGAGAAAGAATAGATTATTTTACAAGTGATATTTGAATAACATAAGCAATGCCCATTTGGTGGGATAAAGGAGCTCCCTCATCAATATAGGTGCTTGTGAAATCCAAAGAGGGAACCAAAACAAAAGACAGAGTACATCATATTTCTTTAAAAAACACCTGCCAACTCCTGCTAGTCTGGGTTGCTTTAAGTCAGTTTGATTTTTTTTTTGAGGAAGGTATGCATCTTTGTCTTGTGATTTAGCTTAAGTTTTCTAACGATTTTCTGGAGGGGACCTCTCTGAAAAGACCTAGTTTAGTTTAAAAATTATTGGCCAAATTTGATCACTAACTTGAATGACATTTTTTTTCATTTTAGTCAAATAGATGATGTATGGTTTATAAATATTACTACACTATCATGAAGTAATGAACAAGTCACATTTTTGGTTTATAAATGAATGTCCATATTATATTTTTAATCCTTAACTCTTGATTAATATGACAAAGTGGACCTCAGTGACAGATTAAGTCTACAAGTCAAGGCTATTTTTCTAAATACTTTGAAGTAAGAAAAGTTTGTTTAGGCCACCTTTGACAATATTTCTGTAATTCTGCTATGTCATATATAAATAAATATATGCCTGCATTCTTGCTTTTCTTTCATCAATATTCTTTTCATACCCATTATCTGACAAAACACACTTACTCAGAATATAAGTTGCCAAATTTGGTAAGTGCTATGAATGGCTTGTCTGGTTTGGTGCCAGAATTTTTGCTATGAGAACACTGCAGATAAGAAAATGCTTTTTGAAACAAAATTTTAAAACCCCAAAGTACTCTTAATAAGTTTTTTCTTTAAAATTGGTATAATGTAATTATATACACAAATTTTAGTATAGTTAAAATTTAATCTTAAATATAATCTTATTTGACTGCCACTTCTGTATATACTATCCTGGATTTGTAAACATTATTTTGTTTTAGTTTACTGCCTTTGGTTTTTCTAGGAGCTCTGTGTATAATAATAATCTGCATTGTTCAAAATTAGCCAAATATTAAATGGATCTAAAAAATTATTGATTGCACTATAATTGATTACCTGCTTCTGCTTTCATTCATTGGAATCATTTATACTTCTAATTAGACAAATGATAATTATTTTATGTAATGTGGCCAATTAGAAATCAACCAAATAAGAAAACAGAAGTTGTAGAAATTACTTAATTTTACAATAGAAAAGGCGATAATTCCAAGGCCAAGTTGAAGTGGAAAGTTTCCAATATTGTAACGATTCTGAGCTGTGCAGTCACTTAACCCTTTTTAAAAGAAACAGTCTTAGGCTGAAATCAGATGACTTGGGTTTCTATTATATAGTGCTTCTGCTACCTGCTTGCTTTGTACTCTCATTAATTCCATCATCTTTGCAGCATAATAACAATATATATCTCATCAGATTGTTGTAAAGATTAAATGAAATAATGCCTGTGTGAGGAGCCTATGTGACTGCTGACTATAAACAGTTTAGGAGTTCTCAGGCAGCTGCTGGAGGCACGTAAAAGCACCACATCCAGCTGCACCTCAATCTGAAAGGCCTGCTGCCTCACAAAGAATCTGAATAGCCCTCTTCCATCACTAAGTTAGCTGTGGAATGTGGCCAACACAATGGAATAGGATGTCGCTGTGAAGAGAACAGAATGCTTAGGTTAGAAGAACTGAAGCCTGACCTGTGGAGATAAGCAGATAAAGGATTTGGTGAAACACATTCAATAGAATCACTGCCTAATAAAGCCTATGAACTTCCTAGCAAAGACCAAAAATAAAGGCTGAGTCAAGGTAAGCATCTCCAAGGGAAATGCGTGACAGGGAGATCAGAAGAATTGAAAAAGAAAACATGCAGACTAGAATGATGATTATTAGTTTAACTGCAATGAGCTAAAGAGATTTGCTAGTTCACTAGTAACCAGGAATCAGAAACTTTTATCAGAGCTGTACTTTACATATTTGTTATCTATGTAGACATGATTAAATTATTTATATAATAAAACATATATTATTTATTCTTTCAGGTATTGTAAATTGACATCTGACTAATAGGCCCAGACTCTGATGCCCAGAGTGGGCAAAACCAGGTAAATATCACATAGTATAAACAATTGCTTTAAATGAGACACTCTTTCTGTGTAGATGTATAGTCCTTGATTTATGTAAACTGTCATGAACATATAGGAAATAATTAAGATGTCGTGATTTTAATAATAATACTTTAATTATACCTGCATAAATACCATCAGTATGCATTTTTGAGAAGGTATAAGATTCAGGATCCATCAACACGTAGGAGGTCTTACTCTACCTGTGAATTTTTGTCTGCCTACAATAGAGATCATAAAATTACACCAGAGACTAAATAGACTTGCTCATGGTCAAAAGTCACAATCTGTTCACTAGCACTGCTTTTTTTCTTTCTTTCTTTTTTTTTGTTTGTTTTGAGATAGAGTCTCACTCTGTTGCCCAGGCTGGAGTGCAGGGGTGTGATTTGGGCTCACTGCAGTCTCCATCTCTCTAGTTCAAGCAATTATCCTGCCTCAGCCTCCCAAGCAGGAGGGATTACAGGCATGCACCACCACGCCTGGCTAATTTTTGTATTTTTAATAGAGATTGGGTTTCACCATGTTGGCCAGGCTAGTCTCGAACTCCTGACCTCAAATGATCCATCCGCCGTGGCCCCCCAAAATGCTGAGATTACAGGTGTGAGCCACTGCACCTGTCCCACTGGCACTGTTTTTATTAATTGACCTACACTGACCTTTCCAGAACCTGAATTCTGAATTCCTGAAATTGTAGTATCCACCATTTTTTTACAGATCCCGTCTTTACAGATCACATGGACCTACCACTCTGCTATCTAGCCTAAATCCAAAGCCCTCACATGCCTGCCTATTGTAGGAGCCCAATGGTGACCTAGACTTCTGATTCTGGTTACTTCCAGTCTCTCGTATCTTTTTGGTTTCCTATGGCCTAAGGTGTCAGTATCCTTGGTCTCTTTGTTATGAATCATGGCTAACAGAATCATGAGCCTTTACAAACAGAGTCTGGTTGGAAACAAACATGCTTGAATGCAGGCAGAGTTGCACACTTCAAGGGCAAGCTTTAGCTCCCATGTGTCCACTGGAGTCCCTTCTTGATTGTAACATTGCCCAAGTGATTGAATGCTGGTGATGCTGCCGATTTCCCCTGTAAAAACCACATGTATCTCACTCTTATTCTTGCCACCTCTAAACATCCAAGTTGGGAATGGAGCTTCTTCATTCATCCTTTCAAAAAGTGGGGAGAGCTGGCTAACTTAGATCAATT
Organism: Plecturocebus donacophilus; assembly: GCA_004027715.1. NCBI lineage: Eukaryota > Metazoa > Chordata > Mammalia > Primates > Pitheciidae > Plecturocebus > Plecturocebus donacophilus. Next base: position 59,866 of record PVKP010005972.1, on the reverse strand, counting down.
TGAATAAACAGAATCTGGGCCTTTGGAGATATTCATCAGTCCATAAAATCTCAGAGCACCTTGCACAACATTCAACAAATAATAGAGTTACATCAATAATACTTAGTAGAGACATTCAAAGGTGGCTTTTGTAGAGGAGTGGTACTAGTCTGAAGGTACACATAATCCAGTGTTTGTCTTTATAGATCACTAGAACTTCCTAACATCTGCATGGCCTGACATGTCCCAGATGTTTCCAATTTGGTAAGTTCTGAATATTTCAGAATTAAATTACTGATACATTTAGAAAGATAAGTCAAGTGCCTTTTCCTCTAAGAAACAGAAAGGATCTTCTAGGGGGATGAAACATGTACACTGTTTTTGATACCTGCTAGTTTCCTTGGGTTTCCTGAAATGCAATCTTGTTTTTACCTGTATTTGATAAGACCCAACAACAAACAGATTATCTTACTACAGTGGCCAAAGGACTTAGTGCAGAAGCTTCTAACAAACTGACTTCAAGACATTCCATAGATAGTGACCCCACAAAATGAGGCTATGCCCCTTTTAGAGGGCAGCCAATGCACTCTAACTCTACCACGGCAAGACAGTCAAGCTGCCTTGATCTATGGTTAGCTGTCCCTTGTCCTACCACTCTCAGGTGTGCTTGGCTGGCTTTTCCCTTGGCCTCCACTTTCCCTGGTCCCAGCACTCTGCAATACTTAAAATATAGTTAAGACTTGTACTAGCAACCTCAGAAGTAGTTGTAGCCATTACCAATCCTCAAATTTCAGGAAAATGTGAATTTATGTTCATTATGATGGACATTTCTTTAGCTATTCAAGACTTCCAGGAAGTCTTTTTCATCAGATGTGTCCATTTTTATTGGTCTGAACCCCTGTAAAGCACTCCTAATGCTCTCTGGCTTCTCTTGGAGCATAATTACCACTTGGATTGCATCTTCTAAGATATGGCTTTCAAACGTCTTTGACTAGGAGCCCCATCACATAAAAAATGCATTCTATATTGTGACCTAGCATTTCTATACAGGCATATATAAAATAAAAAAAAATTATGAAGTGCTTATCATTACTACTTGTGATATGCTTTATTTTCTATTATATTGCACTGTATTTTATATTTATTTTGTCCGATTGCATTTTTTAATAAATACTGGTTGTGACCTAAATTAATTTCACAATCTGGTTTTAACCTTTTTTTGGACAACAAATAATAAAAAATATTTCACTGGATAAGATACCAGGAACCCTCAGTTCTAATTTCGTGTCTGTAATTACCATCTCAAGTTTATTTTTTAGATATCTTCAAACAGGCAGAGTAATTCATAATTTTATAATAACAGTGACTCAACCCAGAGAGTTAGAGAGTAGTTATTTATTTATCAAAGTATATCTTTAAAGTATTACAGTTTTCAGTATAATTTCTCATGATTGGTTAAAATTAATTTAAAGACCAGCTCACTCATATCCTAGATCTTACTTGTATTATTAGACCTTTTTTATTGGTTACTTATTTTCTAGTACTTTGGAAAACTGTATTTTGTACAATTGCTGTTCTTAAATGTGTTTTATAATGTAAATCTCTAAAAACTTTTATCAACATGTGCATTATTATTATTTAAAATGCAGTAAAACTTTAGGCTTATTGGAAAATAGACAAATAGTTAAATTGTATCCAAAGAAAAAGTATTAGTGAGTAAGAAGTTAGGTAATTTATTAACTCAAGCCCAAACACCTTGGGCAGAAAATGATGTCTTAACCAGGCACAAGCCAATTGCCCATTTATAATATTTTAAGTTGTTGCACAATCTACATGGTTCCTTTGGAAGATTGTTAGAAATATCTAAGATTTGTATCTTTGGAGGTTACTGAAAAGTCCTGATGCTGGAAGTAACTCTTAGTAAGGACACCCAAAACATATTTCCTAAGCTTAGTTTGATCTATAGGCTTGAAATTCAATGAAGCCATGAAGAAAATACAAAGACAGAAGAGTCTAAGCTCATGGTTCATAGGGTTAGGTCCGTTTTGCATTATTACCTTTAAATCAATAGATGTCTACTCATACTTCACAAATCAGCTGAATTTCATCCCTTCCAATGTGTCCCATAACCTCCCATTGTTATCCACATAGCATCATTGTCTGGAATGGTTTTTCTTTCATCCCCACTAAACTGTGAACACTGGGAGGAAAGGATCTCCATCTTATTTAACTTTGTATCTTCAACCCCTAGAACAGTGCTGGTAGAAGTAGGCACTAAATAAGTATTTATTGAATACATGAATCAATCAATAGTGTAGACTAAATATACGTGAACTGAATAAATGAGTGACTAGAAATTAAATTTTAGTAATTTTAACTAGGTACAAAGATGACTTAAGCCCCCAAATAAGATAGGCATAACCCAAAACTAGGGACAAGATCAGAAAGTATAATCTCAAAGGCAGAAGCTAGTGAAAATCCACATACCACAGATTAAATTAGCTAATACAGGAAGCATCTCCTGAAGTAACAACCTGTAGTGTGATTTTGAGTGAGCATCTCCGTTAAATTAAGGCATCTCTTTTTATTTCAGCAAAAAAGCATTTCATTTAAGATGTAATATATGAAAAAGAGTTTACTAATTTCGGTTTTCCTAAAAAACTATGTCAGATACTTAACAGGAAGGCAAGAGATGTTGTAATGCCATTTTTAGGTATAAAAACAAATTGAAGTATTTCAGTTTTCTGGTGTTTTATCTCAGAGGAAAGATGGAGGACAAGTCTTCATTTCAAAAATAGATATATCCCCAAATCACCTAAAACAAATGGATAACATCACTTAGGGAAAAATAAATCCCTGGAGAACATTGACTATATTCACAATACCAAAAACCTGATGGCTGTAAATATTTTTTCCAAGTGAATCCATGTTTGGGCAGAGATCTGTCACACTTCAATATGGGTAGCAATGGATTAGAGCTGGCCAGAAATTCAAATAAGTAGCCTGAAAGATGCCAGAAAACTAGGCAGGAAAGAAGTCAGGTTTAATACAGTCAGGAGCTGGTAGGTCCTAAAAATCCAAGCACCTGGGCCGAGTTCAGGGTCCTGGAGTGGAGAAGAGCAGCCTATGTCAATGGATAGGTACAATCTGCTCTATGGCATAAGCTGTTTGTGACTTGGTTAATTTCATATTCCTAACTGGGTATTTGCCTTGGGCCTCCTAGACTAGTACGAGCCAACTGTGTTCCACATGACTGGCAGGTGAGAAAAACAAGCTGCAGATGTTCTAGCTGTTTGTGGCAATTGCCTAGGGCCTCCTCACTTTGCTTCCAAGCCTTTAATGTGTGCCCTGTTCTGTTCCAGTTCTGCCTAGCTTCCAACCTGCCAGCTTTGTTTTCATTTTCTAGTCTGGTTCTCACCCAATCTCAGTTTTGATCATTGGCATTCTCAAAGGACTTGGCTTGATTCCACCTCTGTTTCTTCCTGTTTCTGGCCACATCAGGGAAATCATCTTGACTGTCTTGGTTCCAGTTCTGAGAATTAAACCCCTGGCACCGTACCTATTGGCTGACCTTCTGGCTGGGTCTGTCCTGCTCTCCTACCAGAGGGAATAAAATACTACAGAAGTATACCTATTGCTATGGTAGAATGAAGAGTCTAGTGGCTATATTCCAGTTCCTGTGCCTGGGGAATATGGCACTCAGAATAAAGCCATACTCCACGGGAAAATAATTTTTAGAGCCTCTGTTGTCATTTCTTCCAGGGCTTTCTGTCCTCCAACTACCCCCAAATCCTGAGGAAATCTGGAAGAACTGCCTGAATTTTATTCAGATTAAAAAATTATAATAACTTCCCAGGGTTCTTAGAAGAGGCAGAAAGTGTGGTTATTTATCTTCCCTAAGGGGAGTTCAGCTGTGTAATCTGGCAGCCCTACAGGGTTTCTTGAACACTGCATGGGACCTATTTGATAGCCAAGTGACAGTGGAAAAGATTGATGCTGTTCATACTGCCTTAGACAAAAAGGCAGAGAGAAGAGAGGATGACTAGCTGATGTGCAGCTGAATTCTGTCTTCTAATCCAGGGGCTGTCATGGAATGGGGCTCTGTATTGAGGCCCAGTTTCAGGAAAGTCTCATAATAACTTTGGAAGATGAATTTACCCTGTTGTGTGAACCTGGCAGCCTTGTTAAGTCACTTGGCCTTCAGTCAGGTTAGCGTATGGTTAGCTACCCGGACACATCTTTCTACCAGACACTCTGGCCTTCAGATTTTAAAGGAGTCAGTGGGTAGGAGTGTGTCTATCTCTCACCAAAATTTTCAGGATGGGTGCACCTCTAGAGAGAAGGTCATCTCTATTGCCAGGAAATGCAGAGTCTGCACTATCAAGGGAAAGGCAGAGGTTAGCTCAACTTCATCTGCCACGTAGAGTCCCACGCTGAGCTGCAGAGTTCTGGCTAGAAGCAGAATTGTGGGTGGCCAATGCCTTGCCTATGGATCCATATCATGTTTAATTCTGGATCATCAGGAAATCTAATGAACTTGACTTGATTCAGTAATGCCTTTCACTCAGTAATCTGATCATTTCTGTCCCAGGAGTAGCCTTCCTCAGTCTGCCCTAATCTAATGGTATCAAAACAGGCATGTTCAATTTTTGTCTACTGCAAAAGAAGACAGTCTACTGCCCTGAGTCTTCTTTTGCAATAGGCTAAAATTGAACATGCCTGTTTTGATACTACCTTGTTCTTGTTTTTGGAGGGAAATTTACATTGGCCATAGTCAGTTACTCAGCATGTGAAAATGGTACCTGTCAAGCCCTCGAGGCCCACGCTGGAGACAGCCTGGTAGGTACCTCGTGATGCAATTCAATCACTCTAGCTTGTCACATGTTCAGAAGTTCAGAAAACTTAGCAGTGAGCAGTGACAGGTTTATTTTTCAGAAACGCCAAGATACAAATTACTTATATGCCAGGCAGCCAGCATCACTGGGCTGGCTGCAGGCCTGATTACCATGGGTATCTGATACTAAGCCATTCTAGGAGATCCTCTCTCTTAAATACCTGTTCAGTGCTGCTAAAATTCAGTGACCAATCAGATGCTAACAATGGGTAGGGGCTTCTGCTGAGCACTCTGATTTCCAGCTGCACTGGAAGTGATTCACTCGGGAGATCAGTGGAAAGTAGTTCAGCCACCCCAAAATGATAGGTCCCTACTCCTTATTCCATTCTCCATCCCTGGAAAGCCACCATGGCCATTCCAAGGCATTGAATGTGGCACACTGATAATTACAGCAGCCCAGTGCTTTCCCAAAGCACAATTGCCTGGGTCCAACAAACAAACAAACAAACAAAAAAAATAAGACTCCAAGGTCACTGCATTTCTGCTAAGTGACCTTGAGACTGCATCACCCTGGACTTCCTATCAGATGGGGGCCACCAAACAATTCCGGTGGTGGTGGCTATCCTTATAAAAAACAGTAAATGTCATTCCCCAACTACTTAAACTATGCTCTCTTCATCAGGGAGGTGGTAGCCTACCTCAGGATCACTTTTGTAGTAATTTCCATGGTCTTACTATTTAAAGGAAAATTTCCAGAAGCATCTAAATCTGAATTTGCCTGTCTACTGCTATTACCTAGCCAGGGATAGTCAGAAAAACAGATTTGGTTGGAATTTCTCTGATGTCACCTTGTAAATGCAAAATTCACATAGAATTTTTCCATAGAGAATACCCTCTTCTATAATAATGACCACTATCACCGCCTTTATTTCACTGCTGAGATTGATACTCAAAGAGGTATAAGCCACCCCCAGAAAGCTTAGAGGTGACACTGGCCAATGTGTAAAGACTACTATAGGCCCATTGTACCAAACAATATGGCTGAGAAGTCCTGGGCACTGGACAGGAGCGATGGCATGGGGGGGTCTTTTAGGTGGGAGAGTTTATGGTTCTCAGTCCTACACATCTGAGCCATATCAAAAGTTAAACACTTTATTGGATTCATTCAAGTTTTCATGATTGTAAACCCCATTGTGTTCTTCCTATATTTATCTGTCAAGATACAGCTTTAAAATATTGTTTTCTTTTGAGATAGAGTCTTGCTCTGTCACCCAGGTTGGAGCACAGTGGCAGGATCTTGGCTCACTGCAATCTCCACCTCCCAGGTTCAAGGGATTCTTGTGCCTCAGCCTCCTGAGTAACTGGAATTACAGACCCCCACCAAAATATCCAGCTAATTTTTGTATTTTTTAGTAGAGACGGGGTTTCACCATGTTGGCCAGGCTGGTCTCGAACTCCTGACCTCAAGAGACCTACCTGCCTTTGTCTCCTAAAGTGCTAGGATTATAGGTGTGAGCCCCTGTGTCCAGCCTGTAGCTTTAAAATTTAAAACTTTATAGCCAGCTCTAAAATCCTAGCTGGTAATTCCGAGCAATTGATTGAAGAGAAAGTGGGCTTGATGCATAGAAGCTGGCTTCTGTACTTGCCAAAGCAGGTACAGGACAACCCCAAAACTCAGTGGTAGAAAGCCCAGAAAAGCCTTAACAACCTTCTGTTACCCAGGTCCCAGAGAGAAAGGAGCTTGGAAGAGGGTTGGCTTCTCTCTTCGTGATCAAGAACAAAAAAAATTAGTGGTGGACACTCTGATTTTATTCATGTCAGTCATCCAGGACTCCTCTCTTTCCTCTGTCCTTCTCACATCCCATTCCACTTCTATCTGGCTGCCAATTTTTTGGAAACCATTTCTCAATTCTGGTCTAATGTCTTGAACTTGATACCTTAATTCAACTATTTCTACCATAATTTTCAATGAACTTATCTTGTCTCTCGTGTTAATAATTTGAATCCAAATACCCTCCACATGACCCAAGTTCCTCTTCTATTTCTGCTATTCCTTAGACATAAGTCCCGGACCTCTATCAAGCCCCCTGAAATCTTCGGCCTACAACAATTAGAAAATAGTCTTGTTTCTTGGCAACCACAGACCTAGGGCAACTAGAGCCCTCTTCAAAACCTAATACATTGATATTCTGCTCTGTAAGTTAGAATCAGTGTGCTTGATTACTACAAATAAGAATCCTACCCAACCAAGATACAATGAGGCTTAGTCTAAAAAAGCCAGTTAGCCTTACCATTAGTGAAGGAATTTAGGGAGGCAGAGGTAAATTGTAAACAAATAGAGAGAAGAAACTGCAGCTATGAAATGGCACATTCTTAAAAACTAAACTAGAATGATATGGGAATGTTCCTTTCAACATGAATCTTCCTTCCCAGCTCCTTTCTATTTTGGATGCTGATTATGATTCTTATTGCCTATCTTGAGAACTGTGGTATTTTAGGAAGTGCTGATGTCTTAATTCAAAGGAATGATAATGTGAAGCATCGAGTACAATGATGGGAGGAATTTTTACAGAATAGCCTTAGAGAATATCTCAGTCTCCATCATATAAGCAAGTGCTTACTCTTCCGACTTAGAGGTCAGTTATATTCCTCCATATCTGAAAATAAAAGACGAAACCATCATATTTTTCAGGATCCTCCAGTACTACACAATAAAATTATATACATTTATATTAAAATGACTAATTAAAATAAGAATCAATGCTCAGGTTCATCAATAGAAGCACCTTTATAGTCAAAAGACAAGAAAATTAAGACTTTTTGGCAAGAAACAAGAGACACCATAAAACAAGCAACTTCATGTGAAATTAAAAGTTTCTATACTTTATTAGTATGTTTCCATATTGAGACATTTTTGTAAATGTCCCGAATAAATGCATATATTATGGGCTGAATGTTTGTGTCTCCCCCAAATTCCTATGCTGAAGCCCTAACCTCCAATGTAATGGTACTTGGAGGCTAGGCCTCTGGAAGGTAATTAGGTTTATATGAGGTTATGAGGGTGGGGCTCCCATGATGAGATTAGTTTCCTTGTAAGAAGAAGAAGAGAGACAAGAGCTCACTCACTCTCTCTCTGCCCTGTGAGAACACAGCAAGAAGGCAGTCTTTTGTGAGCCAGCAAGAGAGATCTTACTGTAGAGCCAAACTGGCTAACACCTTAATCTTGGACTTCTCAGTCTCCAGAACTATGAAAAATAAAGTCCTGTTTTAAGCCAACCAGTCTATGGTGTATTATTATAGCAGCCTGAGCTGATCAATGCAATGTATATGTTTTAAATGTAAAAAAGTGATCAATTCACATGCCCTTAACACTCATCTACTAAAATCTACCTCTGTGTTTTGGTCAATTATCCAGGGATGTCTTTGAGCCAAACAATTCAGATGAGACAGGAAAACAGAGAACTCCATAGCCCATTTAGTCCCACATCATTTTCTCTCTTTTTTTGAGATGGAGTCTTGCTCTGTTGCCAGGCTGGAGTGCAGTCTCCAGCTCTCCAGCAACCTCCAACTCTCTGGTTCAAGTGATTCTCCTACCTCAGCCTCCTATATTTCTATTCTTTGGTGGAAGAAGACCTGGTGGTAATAAATGTCATTGTAAAACAAATTTGGGGATGGGTATCCATACATGTGCTGTAGTGACAGGTGTACATATATTACGCCATAACATGTGTACAAACACATCTTAAATCCTAGTTAATGGAAAATCATAAGCCAAAAATAATGTTAAAAATATACATTATAACACATGCTGTAGGTTTAACCCGGTAACAACAACAAACTCAACTGATCATGAATTTAAACAGTAATTTACCATTAAAAACAAAAAAATAGTAGCAATTAAAAATCATTAACAACCTGAGACAACATGGATGATGTGCTGGAAATGAAATATCCTTCCTCCACATGATAGGAATTCCAACCATAACTTGGTTGTGGGCATGCAAGATAGAGCTCTGAAAATTGCTAAGTGCTTTATGGCAGGGACTTCTTAGAAAAATCCAAGTCTTCAGGAAACCATAGCCATGAGCTAATTTTAGTTTACAAACACTAAATTTTAGTAACTTTTAAACTCATTCAACTAGTAATTGCTAGTAAGCAGCTTATATAAAAGTGAAATGCTGTGAATTACAACTCATTTGCTAGTAAGACCCATAGAAAGGATTTGCGTTAGGGAGAATTTGAGGTTCACCAGCAGGAGTCCACCGCATGATTAGGAACCACCACCGGCTACTGTGTGGGGCTGTGCTGCCGGCTGCACTAGAGGAGCTGGGCCTCCCGGCTTAGCCTGCTACTCATGATCCACTAGGCTTGAAGGGCCCTTCCTCACTCTCTGCAGAATAACTCACTGTTGTTATCCTGCAGTAGTTGCCTAGGAACCTCAGAAAGATCTGGCTGCTCCATGATGCTGCTCTTGCCTCTTTCCTGGGAGAAAGAACTGTTATTTCTAGCCACTGGGCTAGAGCTCCCTCACATTCAGTCATTCTCATTCTGTAAATAGACTGTGATGATTTAGGAAATAATGTTAAGAAATAAGAGTCAAGTTTTTGCCAGCTACATATGACATGTACATAAGCAAATATCTGTTTTAATTGTAATTTCTAGGTACAATATTTAAACATTTTAAGCATAATAACTTATTCTAACAGAACACAACTTTTAAAAGCACAGACTCAAAACTGGGAACTGTCAGTTCTTTAAAGGTAGATGGTATGGACATCAATTAAGTATGCTAAGAATATAAACTTTTTGAAGATTAGTTTCTGAGTAATACATTTGCTTGAACATAATAATGTTCATTATAATGTTATTGAACATTATATATAATGAACATTGCTATGTTCATGCAAATATATTAATTTCTTAGTAATATATTTGCATTAAAAATCCTCAACATATTTAATAATAACACATGTGGACAACTGTTTCTTTTAGATAAGCCAGGATGCATTATCCCTCTGCCTTTTGTAATAGGCTATTTAAGCCAGATAATATATTTTACAAGTTGAAACATTTATTTTTTACTTGTATGTAGGAACATTTAGGACAGGTTCTTGAAGAGACAAAAGATCTAAAAATAAAGAATGACAGTATAATGTTTACAGTACATCCTAAAACAGTATATGGCATATTCTCCAGTATAGTGTTGAAGGGAGCTTGTGAAAACATGTTATAAATCCTAAGGTAATTTTCATCTCTAGAAAAACAGCAAAGTCAATACAGAAAATAAAGTGCATTGCTAGACGTTCACAAACTCCTAACAAAAGTTTACAATTTCCTGCAAAATAAATGCATCATCCACTTCAGGATGTGGGTAAGACAAGCAGGTTCTGTGGTAACCATTTCTCATACAAGGAAAATAGCTAGAGAGACAAAATCTTTGCTAAGCTGCAGCCTACTAGGTCTCTTGATTTGTAAGAGCAACAAAAATAAGAGACTGAGTTGTTTAAGAAGTAATTTAGAAATAAACATTCGATGAACCAGTAAAGTCTGTCAAATAAAATGACTTTTAATTTAGAATGGAAACAAATACCTTAACACAGTTTGACACTGTCAAAGCATTTTATGATGTGGCATTATAGTTTAGGTTGAGGTACTAGGTCTAGTATATTTTACAACCATACAAAATAAACATCCACATATATCTTTTACTGTTCTAGTCAATCCTTAATAATAATTCTCTTAGTGTTACAAATACAGATTCATTTAATTAAAATATAGTGTATATTTAATTTCTCATAGTCTCATGTTATTTCCTCATCTTTTAACCACAAGATTACCTTCTTATAATATTTACTTATTAGTGTTATTTTGCACTTGTCTTTGTTTATTGTAATGCATTCATTTTATTCACTCTTTGTTCACAAACGTTGAGTATATACTAAATATCAGTGACTAATTAGGTCAAATCATCTTTTCACAAATTTTTTCATGGTGCACTTAGACTTTCCAGGACTCATTCAGTAATTTTTCTAGTAAAAAGCCTCACTCATTCCACTGTTTTGATCCACTCAAAACTTCTATACAAAAGCTATGATTGTTACATCTTTACTTCTAAGGGTGGGATGGGGAGAGTAGGATGGTGAGAAGAAACATGGGTATGTATTATATGCATCCAACATGAAGCGCACTCAGCTAAGTGTTTAACTCGTGTGTTATCTTTAAAAAAAGTAGGTATAGTATGTTACTTTTCTGTAAATTGAAAAATGGAATCTATTAGCCCTTAAGGAACTGGTCACCTAAGGTCACATAGTTAGTAGTTGGCAATTCCAGTAATGTAGCTCTAGTCTGTCTAGTCTCAAAAGCTTTACAATAGTTCTTCTAAAATCACTGTTAGAACTCGATACTTTTTATTTCAATCTTTGAATAAAAGATTGAATCTATGCTATTCATAAAACCCGGACCTCCTCCTCTTTCATTTTGCCTGTAAAAAAATATATTATTTAGATCAATTACAAAAGAAACACTTTTTAACAATGGTTTTTGAAGCAAAAGTAGCACATACAAAGAAAAATGCTAATAAATAAATGAAAGCATTTTTAAAATTCTGAAATCTGTCTACTCAATTATTATGCTTGATGTTTTCTCAGATCACTTTCCTAAGATTACCAAGAACAACAGATAATAGCTTATCTATGTATAGTTTAAGCAACTAAAAAGTAGTACAAATATACAAACTAAAATGGGAGAAAATACAAACAAAACATGTCTATTTTTATTAGTAGAAATGAAATAAGTAATATTACAAAATTAATGTTAAAGCAAAAGGATTTATTACATAGCATTCTAATTACTTCATATTAGTAGGTACCTTATATTCTTCATAATCATTGGTATCTAGCAAGTCCCTTTTCTCCAGTTCTATAAGTTGTTCTCTTGAGGGGTTAGCAGGTAGTGTCTTAACAGAGGCTTGTTCATATATGGGCTTTCCATTGAAAAACAGTTCCTTCCAATCATGAATCAACTTATATGGAATCAGACTATTGAAAAAAAAAAAAGGTAGAGTTGGATCAATGATTAGTCAATATAGATTTTAAACATTGGTATTTTTATTATATTTATGTAATTAGCTCACTTTCATCAGACAAATAGAAGTAATTACTGAAAAATGATCTTAAAGGTTACCATATGTGCAATGACAATGATTCTAATATATATTAGATTTTTCTGTTATGAATTATTTACAAAATGTAAACCTACTGTTCTCTTAAAGGGGCCTTGAAAAGCACTCAGTTTCTTTGTTTTGCACAGGAGGACACTGGTACTAGAGCATTTAAATAATTTCATAAGATTGCATAGTAAGTTGATATCAGAGCTGAGAGCTAAGGAACCTAAGTGTTCTGATTGTGCTATTTTTAGATATATTGTTCTGCTACGAAACAGTCAATAAAAAAGTTTAAAGAACCAGTGGCATAAAGTAACATTCATTCTTTAAACCCACTAAGTTCCAGACATTTTACTAGCCATTAGAAATGTAATAGCAAGTGGAATACCTGGCCTTACATAGACTCTGGGAAAGAAGGGAAAAAAATAATTGCATAAATAAATGAAAGTTTTGAATAAGAATTATACAATGGGAAAGTATAACAGTATGAGTCAACCTAAGTTGTTGGCTCCAGGAAGGTCTCTTTAAAGAAATGACTGCTAAACTGAGGCCTAAAGAATGCTTTGGAGGCAACAAGGATGGAGTGATGGGAAAATTGTTTCAAGACAGGATGTGCGAAATGTCCTGATATGATAATAAGCATTTGTACTAGAACTTGAAATTACAACTTAAAAAGTAGTGTGTTACTGTGATTCATGCTACAACATGAATGGACCTCAAAGACATTATGCTAAGTGAAATAAGCCAGACACAAAAAGGACAAATATGATATGACTCCCCTTATATAAGGTACCTACAAGAGAAATTCAAAGACATTAGGTAGGGTAGAGATTATCAGCAGCTGGGGGTTGGAAGGGATGGGGAATTATTATTTAATGGTTCAGACCTAACAACTTTTCCTATTTAAAGGGCTGTGTGTTCAAAGGTCTTGAACTCCTAACAAACCTCATATTCAGGTACTTCTCCCTTTTGCTTTCTCCATCACTTATTAGGGCTTTAAAAAGACTCAAAGTTACCTGTTTCCTCCTAATAACCTTTTAATATTCTCCTTCAATATGACTTACTATGACATTTGTAGACATTCTGTGGCTTCATGACTGCAACCTACTAAAGTAGCCCACATATTTTGAAAATAATATAGCAGAAGAAACCTTAGCTATCTGACCTTTACCATAAAATTCTTTTCACATTTAAGAATATGAGGATAGAAACATAAAATGGCAAAAGTGGGATCATTTTTAAAATAGCTTCTCTAATCATACAGAATATCAGTCTCCGTGTTCTTTCCAAGCTTCTCTTTTTCCTCAAGATTTTGACCTTGCCTCTCCCCACCTGATCTGTTGAGGCTCCTGAATAAGAAAATCACCTGCTATGGCTTCTGGGGACCTGAATGCCTTTCTTGTGAACTGACATTATTAAGATTCCATGCATACTTTTGGGCTAGCAATTCAGTTTTCTCAAAGGATTCAAATTTCATCAGCTCACCTCAGATCAGCCTGGTCTGGTGAAGCAATTATTAATTCAAAATAAAACAAGCTAGGAAAAATGCTATTATATCAAAAAAAAAAAAAAAAAGTGCTGCTTTAGAAGCAGTACTACACTTCCATTTTAGAATGAGCTTTTTTGACTTGGTCTGAAAATTACAGCTATGTGGTCTGTTTTAGCTTATGTGAAAGGAAAATATCTTGAGCCCTTTCAAGCTGGGAATCACTCAGGGCAAATTTCCCTCCCTTTCTATTCAAGTCATCCCTTTGCTCACAGAGATAGATACATATTGTGATTGCCTTCTTTGGAAAGACTTATCAGAAACTCAGAAGAATGCAACAATCTGTCTCTCACCTACATGTGGCCTGGAAGCCCCCAGTGGAAGCCTCCAGGTTTCCGGATGGAACTCACTACTTACTTCTTGCATATTGATTGATGTCTCGTGTCTCCCTAAAATGTATAAAACCAAGTTGTGGACCTACCACCTTGGGCACATGTCGTCAGGACTTCCTGAGGCTGTCACAGGTACGTCCTCAACCTTGGCAACCTAAACTTTCTAAGTTGACTAAGACTTGTTTCAAGTTTTCAGGGTTCACACTTAGGGGTATCTATGAATCATTTATCCTACTTCTATGTTATTCTGTTGCTATTTAAATATACTTTGACTTTTTAAATTAAACTTTCTATTTTGAGGTAATTGTACACTCACCTTAGGTGTCAGAAATAATATGGAGATCCATATACCCTTTACCCAGTATCTCCTAATTGTAGGATCTTGCAAAACTACAGTACAATAGCACAACCAGGATATTAACATTTAAACAGTCAAAATACAGAACTTTCTGTCACCACAGAACTCATCGTGTTGCCTTTTCATAGCCACATTCACTTCCCTCTCACCACCCTATTCTTAGCCCCTGGCAATCACTAATCTGTTCTCAGTTTCTACAATTTTGTCATTTCAAGAATGTTATATAAATGAAATCATAGAGTATGTAACATTTTGAGATTGGGTTTCTTCCACTCAGCATAAGTATCTGGAGATTCATTCAGACTATGACATGTATGGATAGTTGGCTATTTTATATTGCTCTGCAATATTCCATGATATGGACATATCACACTTTATTACCTGTTGAGAGACACCTAGATGGTTATCAGTTTTAAACTGTTACGAACAAAGGTGCTATAAACATTTGTATACAAGATTTTGTGTGAATTTAAGTCTTAATTTCTCTAGGATAAATGCCCAGAAGTATAACAGCTAGGTTGGGTGGGAGTTGCATATTCAGCTTTTTAAGAAACTGCCAAACTGTTTTCTAGAGGGGCTATACCATTTCACATTCTCAGCAGCAATGAATTAGTGATTTTCTCCAGATCCTTGCCAGTGTTTGGTGTTTCTTTTCTTTTTTTAATTTTAGCCATTCTTATAGGTGTGTAATGATATATTATTGTGATTTCAATTTGAATTTCTCTAATGACTAATAAGGGTGAAATTTTTTTACATGTGTATTTGTCATCTGGATATCCTCTTCAGTGAAATGTCTTTTCATATCTTTTGCCTATTTTTGAACTGGCTTATTCTTTGTTGAATTTTGAGAATACTTCAGATATTCTAGATATTAGTCTTTTGTTGGATAGGCAGTTTGAAATATTTTCTCCTATTCTATACGTTCTCTCATCTTTCTCAAAGCAAAAAGTTTAAATTTTGAGGGAGTCCAACTTATAAAGTTTTGTCTTTTGCAGAGCAAACATTTTTTATTTTAATGAAATCCAACTTGCCAGTTTTCCTTTTATGGATCATGCTTTTGGTGTCAAGTCTAAGAATTTGTTGCCTACTCATAGAATTCAAATATTTTCTCTTATTTTTTCTTCAAAGTTTTATAGTCTATGCTTTATACTTAAGTCCATGATCCATGTTAATTTTCATAAAATGTGTGGAAAAAGGCATATATGCATCTTAAATAAATCTAGTCACGTTAAATCAAGTCAGTAATCAAGGTCTCCTGGACCCCACCTTTTAGTCTTTATGAATCATTTTTGTCTCTCTCTACTTATCAGCCTAGTATCTACTTCACAATCTAATCCTTCCTCATTCTCTATCATATCTCTACTATGTTATTATAAAAAATACTTACTTATTTGTCAACATTCGATAGTCTGCCACTTTAGTGGACAAATCAACTATTTGATCCAAAATTTCTGCACATATTAAATAATGCTTTTTATAACAAGCTTGAGCTCTTTCCACAGCAATCTGCTCATGGTATCTCTTTTCTTTTAGGATTTGTTCTTCAAAATCAATCTTGGCTTGTTTTGCCAAAGCCTAAAAAGGCAAAAACGTTTTAAAATCACTACAACTGATTCAAATAAAAATAATGTCATCATTTCAATAGCCAAAAGATCTTTAAGGAGAATGAAATGTCTTCTCACACCAGGAAAAAAAATTAATCATGAATGAACACTTTCTTCTTAATATATTAGTACTGAGTATGATGGCAAAGACAATACTGGAAATATCCTACTCTTAGCTTACGCTATCAACAAAGCATAATACAGTGAAAGGTGATCTAACTGGGGAAAGCCCAATGTGGATTAATGATGAATTGGATCTTAAGCCTTCAAAAAGAAGTCCTGAGTTCACTGGTTGCAAATAGGGGTCAGAGAGAAATAGGCAAGACTGTGCCAGACCCTAAGCATAGCTGATCCCTCACTCCCACCTCCAGAGCATCAATTTGGACACATCTGCTATAGCCATTGCCCTTTGTCTTTGAGTTCTATACTGATTTATACCTAGAAAATATTTTGGAAATTCCCTGCTTATACTGGCTTGAGAATGTAACACATTTGCCAACAAATGTTAAATGTGTTAATTATAAACCCTCTATGGTTACAGGCTTAATAAACTGATGGCAATCATTTGTAGAAACATCTATTTCTATAGAAATCAATAAAATACTTAGCTTGTCATCATCTATCCTTAGTGCACTATTATTTTGTTTATGGAATCTTTTCTTTACACAAAGTACAAAGGTTGAACTCAGTCCAGTGAAGCTGAGAGTAACATAATACTTAATTAGTGGGATTCGAATGACCAGATATTGCTTTTCAGATAGCTATGGCAGCTTCTTGAGAAATTTAGTCACATGCTAACCTGCTCTAGGTTTAAAAGACTTGCCTCCTGCAACAACCCAGTGAGTATAAAATGGAAGTAAACTTGGGCTGTGGAGGAGGTATGGTTGAGTTCAAGGCCTAGATTTTATATAGAATTCAAGTTCTAGCTGTGAGAGCTTGGGCAAGTCATTAGTCTCCTTATGCCTCTGTTTCTTCAAAGTCAGGATATTAATAATATTTAGCATACCCAGAAAAACTACCAAACCATCTCATCAGAACAAATATCTCCTATTATGATACTCTTCATAAATGACTAGATGTGTGAAAATGGATTGCTGTATAAGGTCCACCATTTGTTTTGCTATTGCTGGTTTTATTTTGTGTACTTATTTCATTTTTGTTGGGAAAGGGGTTAAGCTGGATGATCACTAAGGTCAGTTCTGTACATTTGACAGATCCAGGAATTACACCAGAATTTGTTATTGTCGTATCATTCTGTACACCCTGTTTTCATGGAGAAAGAGTACAATTTAAGTACAAAACTTTATGGCATGATTCATGAAGTGAAGAATTCAGAGAAAAAAATGAATCTAAGAGAGCAGAAACATCAGACGAGAATTTATGGAGAGAGTGACACAAAAATGGGTCACGAGGTTGGTTTACTACAGAGTGTCTTTGAAACACATGGAAATATTTAGGATGTGAGGAACCAAAACCTTTAAGGGAATGGTAGAATGTTCTACCAGTAATAGCATAGCTTTCAACCTTGGTTGCTGCCCCATGTCCTTCTCTCTCTTCCTCTCTTCCCTGCTCCCTCCCTTCCCCAGTCCCTCCCTCCCTCTCTCTATTCCTCTTCCTCCTTTCATTCAGCTGTCTAGTCTTCCTTCTCCTTCTTTTCTACATCTACCATCAATCCTCTGCCAAAGCTGCCACAGTTTTCTGTCTCATTACAGCTAAGTGGGGTGCAGCCATAAAAAGAGATGGAGGAAAAGGGAAAAGGAAGTCTGTGGGAGATAGTAAATCTCAGTGATTATGAGCCTGTACTCTGGAGTCTGATAGAGCTGGCCTTGCTCCTTGCTACACCACTGATAAGCTGTGTGACTTTGAGCCTTCTAGTCTTCAATTTCCTGATGTGAAAAATGTAAATAAGGATAATAACCACTTATAGTCATTGCAATAATTATATTATACAAACATAGTACAGTGCTTGACTCAAAGTAAAGGCTCAAAAATATTAAATATTATAATTAATTATGAATAATAATAGATCAGGAAATGTCTTAATATAGAATAGTTTTTCAATTGCCTCAAAGGAAGAGATTAGCATATTTAATCTAAAAACAAAATAAAAACCCCCAAAAAAATGAAAGTGAAAGAAAAACACAAAGTTCTCCTTCATCATTTTCTTTCTCTTTCTCCTCTGCCCTTCCTTTTTATTTCTTCCCCTCTCTCACTTTCTTTCTTTCCTTCTTTTCTTTTCCTTCTTTCGTTTCTTTGTTTCTTACTTTTTCTTTCTCTTTCTTTCTCTCTCTCTCTCTCCCTCCCTCCCTCCCTCTTCCCTTCCTTCCTTTCTCTTTCCCTCCCTCCCTCTCTCTCTCTCTCTCTCTTTCTTTTTTTTTGGCAAGACAGAGTCTTACTCTATTTCCCAGAGCTGGAGTGCAATGGCGTGATCTTGGCTCATTGCAACCTCTGCCTCCCGAGTTCAAGCAATTCTCTTGCCTCAGTCTCCCAAGTGGCTGGGATTACAGGCATGTGCCACCACACCCAGGTAATTTTTGTATTTTTAGTAGAGGTGGAGTTTCACCATGTTTGCCAGGCTGGTCTCAAACTCCTGACCTTGTGCTCCTCCCACCCCAGCCTCCCAAAGTGCTGGGATTATAGGCGTGAACCACTTCCTTACTTCCTCCCTCCCTCCCTCCCTCCCTCCCCCTTCCCCTTCCCCCTTCCCCCTCTCTCTTATTTGTCTTCTTCTTTGCCTTCCTCTTTTTTCTTTCTCTTTCTCTCTCACCTTCCTTCCTTCCTTTCTTCCTCCTCTTCTTTTCTCTTTCTTCTTCCTCTTTCTTTCCTTCTTTCTCTTTCTCCTTCCTTCTTTCCTTTTCTTTCTTTCTTTCTATCCTTCCTTCCTTCTTTCCTTTCTTCCTTCCTCCTCCTCCTCTTCTTCCTTTCTTTCATTCTTTATCTTTCTCTCTCTCTTTCTTTTACAAAAGCAAACACGCTACTGCTGTTACGGACTTTACATGCCAGTGGGATGGGCAGACAAAGAGCCAAACAAATACAGATATAATTACACACTGTGACAAGTGTCATTAGGGCAAGACCATGGTGTATGGGGCTATATAACAGGGGCCTGACCTAGACAAGAAGGAGCATATGTACGCAGCTTTGAGAACAGGTATGAATTGGGTGAAGACACTTGGGAAGAGGGGCAAAGTAGAAGAAATGACTTGCTCAAGAATCTGAGGGCAAACCAACGTGGCCAGAGCCAAGCAATGAAGGGGAGCAATGAAGCCTCAGAGAGGATTATACGGGGCACCAACAAAGGCTCAGCAGCCTCCTCAAAGGTTCCTGTGCCACTGAGGGGAGAGTGTGGGCTGTGGTAGTGGAGGTCTCAATAGCACTGGGCTTGCACCTGATGACCGTAGTGTTTCTAAGATGGCTTGGCCCTTATAACCTCAGGCATTGTACATTCTCTATGTGCAGAAATGGGCTGAAAGAGTACAACTTAGGGTTGAATTAAGGAACATAAATACTGTTATATTCTTAAACTCTTCAGTTTTTGGTTGCCAATTCATAACCACCAAAAATGGATGAAGAATCACTGCAGTAGTAGTACTGCAGTAGAAACCAGGGGTGGTAGTGTTGACGTGGAGGAAAATGGACACAATGAAGAGAAATATAATGCATGAAAATGATAGCACTTAGTGGGTGTTTTGGGTATGCAAGAATAAGAATGAAACAGCTTACAGGTGGGCCCTGAAATTTCAGGCTTGTACAACTGGATACATGATGATGCCATTTGTTGAGCTATGGAACATTGAAAGAGACTAGCTTCATAGAAAAAGTCATAAATTTGGCTTGGAACATGTTGAGTTTGAAGTGTCTCTAAGACATAGGACCACAGATGTCAAGGAATACTAAAACTATGGACCTTCATCTTGGAGGACAGAGGCATAACTCCATGAGTTATTTGTCTATTGCAGTAAAGGCACCACCATGGTTGTGGATGTGGTTGTCTGAGAAATAACATAGAAAAGAAAATAAGGAAGCCTAAGATAAAGCTTTGAGGAATCTGTTAATAAACATTTTGATATAAGAGAACAATGAGCCTGCAAAGACAACAACTTTGCTCCTGAGAAGGCACAGGCAAAGAAGTAGGAAAAAAATCAGTATTTTCCATGGCAATACTTAATAGAAAGTGGCCATGGAATAGCAAATCAATATAATTAAAATAAGTAATACAAGTATTATTAATAGTCTGTGAGCATAGTTAAAAAAAAACCTTAAAGACCTTAATAGACTTAAAAATACATTTAGAACACTCCACCTTCTCCCACTCACAAATAATAATACAAATTATAAGAACAATAAAAACTAAGAACAAAGCTGGAAGCATCACACTACCTGACTTCAAACTACACTACACTACATGGGGCTACGGTAACCGAAACACAGAAACAGACACATAGACCAATGGAACAGAATAGAGAATCCAGAAATAAGATCACACACCTCCAGCCATCAGATCTTCAACACACCTGACAAACACAAGTAATGGGGAAAAGATTCCCTATTTGATAGATGGTTCTGGGATAACTGGCTAGCCATATGCAGAAGACTGAAACTGGACCCATTCCTTATACCATATACAAAAATTAACTTAAGATGAATTAAAGACTTAAATGTAAAACCCAAAGCTATAAAAACCCCAGAAGACAACCTAGGTAATATCATTCAGGACATAAGCACAGGCAAAGATTTCATGATGAAGATGCCAAAAGCAACTGCAACAAAAGTAAAAATTGACAAATGGGATCTAATTAAACTAAAGAGCTTCTGCACAGCAACAGAAACTATCAACAGAGTGAAGAGACAATCTACAGAATAGAAGAAAATTTTTACAGACTATGCATATGACGAACGTCTAATATCCAAAATCTATAATAAACTTAAACAAATTTACAAGAGAAAAACAAACAACTGCATTAAAAAGTGGGCAAATGACATGACCAGACACTTTTCAAAAGAAGACATATAAGCTGCTAACAAACATGAAAAAATGCGTAACATCACTGATCATTATATAAATCCAAATCAAAACCACAATGAGATACCATCTCATACCAGTCAGAATGGCTATTACCAAAAAGTCAAAAAACAGATGCTGGCGAGGTTGTTGAGAAAAACGAACACCTTTACACTGTAGGTGGAAGTGTAAGTTGGTTCAACCATTGTAGAAGACAGTGTGGCAATTCCTCAGAGATCTGGAGGCAGAAATATCATTCAACCCAGCAATCCCATTACTGGGTATATACCCAAAGGAATATAAATCATTCTATTTTAAAGACACATGAATGCCTACATTCATCATAGCACTATTCACAATAGCAAAGACATGGAATCAACCTAAATATGCCCATCAATGATAGACTGAATAAAGAAAATGTGATACACACACACACACACACACACACACACACACACACCCTGGAATACTATGCAGCCATAAAAAAGAATGAG
Organism: Plecturocebus donacophilus; assembly: GCA_004027715.1. Taxonomy (NCBI): domain Eukaryota; kingdom Metazoa; phylum Chordata; class Mammalia; order Primates; family Pitheciidae; genus Plecturocebus; species Plecturocebus donacophilus. Next base: position 38,555 of record PVKP010005972.1, on the reverse strand, counting down.
ATCATGTCCTTTGCAGGGACATGGATGGATCTGGAGACCATCATCCTTAGCAAAACTTATGCAGGAATAGAAAACCGAATACTGTATGTTTTCACTCATAAGTGGGAGCTAAATGATGAGAACACATAGACACACAGAGCGGAACAACACACACTGAGATCTTTCAGAGGGTAGAGGGTGGGAGGAGAGAGAGGATCAGGCAAAATAATTAATGGGTACTAGGCTTAATATCTGGGTGATGAAATAATCTGTACAACAAACCCCCATGACACACATTTACCTATGTAACAAACCTGCACTTATACCCCTGAACTTAAAAGTTAAACAAATATATATGTATACCAAAAAAAAACACTCTCCTTTCTTCACATAAAAGAAGTAGTAGAATGATAATGTAGAGAATAAAATAGATTTTGTTTAGTTAGTGAATAATACTGGAAAGAAGAGGTGACTGTTAATTTGGCAAATCAAATTCAACATATATTGCTTTATTTATTCAGCTCCTACTTATGTACTAGCCACTGTTGGTGGAGGAGTTGATAAATTCAACATGTATGGATGAAAGTCATAAAATCCAACCATCTCTAAGGGGTAGGCGCCAAGGAAGTAGATACCTCCGTTTTTGGAAAAGGTAATCATGTGAGAGTAAGAAATATAATTTTTTCAGGTGCTTTGGAACCTCACGATTTAGGTCTCTGAGGCTTTAGCAGGTCCAACTGTTCCAGTACTCTGAAGTTAGTTCATTCCAGTTCAAGAAAGAATAGGTGATCCTTATCATCCTGAGACCAGCCCAGCTAAACATACTTTGCTATTTAGCTGAGCTTGTGAAATAAACATGTTTTAAATAGGCACTTAGAAAGACAAACACATCATTTCTAATGTAAGTAAATGCCACTCTAATCTAGTCAAGTCTACTTTTGCCAAAGAAGAGAGACATGAAACAATCATCCAGATAACTCAGCTCTTGAGGCCAAAGAAGACATTGAGGTCAGCATTCACTCAGCTCAAATTCATGAGGAATGGCTCCCTCTCCCCATTTTATACCCACCATTTAGGCTACGCCTGTTCCACAAAGGTAAAAGCAACACTTTCCTCACTGCAAAATATGCTACTGTCCAAACGATATTTCTAAAAATTGCATAATTTTGGCAAGAGCTACATTGCACTTTCATGGGGTGCCACAGTGGAAGCTATGAAGCTAGTAAATAAAGCACTACCCTCCTGTTTTCTATAAAGTTTCTCTTCTGTCCAGTCTGGTTTTGTGAATATTTTATGACAGTAAAGATAGGCTATCTAAAATGACACTCACATGAGTTCTCTTTAATCAAATGTGGACTAATGGATTAAACAAATCTAAAACATCCCCAATAGGAAGTAGACAAGAAGTAATCCATATTCTCCACTAATGAAATCAATAAATTTTTGTTACTAGAACCCACATATACATAAAGTTTGGGACAAAAATAACCTATTAAATAATTAAAAGATTGGATATTTGATTTTCAGAGTTATAAAAGGGCCGAGACACAATGATACCATAGTAGCAAAGAGTATAGCTAGCAACCTAGATCTGAGTTTCTGTATACAATTCTCAACTACGGTGCATCAGAGTACCCTAGATAAAGGACTTATTCTCTTTTGAGGAAGAAATAGCACAAATGGGCCTGAGAAGTCTCTTTTTTTCAGAAGGCAAGGAATTGTTGACTAAAGACTAATGGTGTCTAGTTGAAAGGAAATAGCTCAAAAGTTCTCTCACTACCTGAGGATATTCACCTAGAAAAACCAATAGCAATGCCTATTCTAGGAAACTTAGTGAACTTTTAAACAAAAAAAAAGTATCTAGAAAAAAAAGTAATAACTTAAGGAAATGCAAGTTAGATTATCACCATTCTTTTTGACAGAACACTTTAGGAAACAGAGTGACATATTTAAGATATTCAAGGAAATAAAGTGTGAACTAACCATATTATACATTGCAAAACTTACAATCAAGTATAAAAGGCACACGCTGTTATGAATATATAAGAACTCAGGGAATATGGTTTCCATGAGCCCTTCCTGAGAAATCTATTAGAGAAGGAGCTTCAGACAATCAAAATGACTAGCGAGACATGGACATAAGGGTTGGTAGTGAGCATTAAGTACTTAGCTACTTGTAGAATCAAGGCTAAAGGAAGACAGTATAGTACTATGCAGTGGCTCTATGCCCTGTTGCTGGAGTTACACAAAAATGAAAATGGGCAGATAACAGGCTGACCATGTAAAAAAAAATCAACTCTTATTAGATGATTGACAACAAAATATAGCTTTGTTTACCATCACTTGGTAGAAAGATTTCTAAGGCAGATAGTATTTACCGCTTCTCGATCAAGAGCATCCTGGAAATCTTTCAGTCGTCTTTCCTCATGTTGTTTTTCTCTGAAAATTCTGTTTTGCCGTAAAACTTCCTTTTCATGCCGAACGTGCATGAGCTGCACAGCAATCCTGCGCTCCTGCTGGGACTGCCGCATAAGTCGGTTAATCAGCTGTTCCTCCCGATAAGCCTCCTGAAAACACCAGGGGAAGAGCCAATTATTTGTTAAAGCGACGTCCAAATTCCCCACTGGGCTGTGAAGCCTATACATAAACAATATACAAAAACATAATGTTCATCTAAATCAATTTCTGTCCTTTGACTTAATTTGAACATTGCATAAAAATCAAGTTATGAAATGAGAATTTCCAACAAAAGTTGGTGTTCAGAAACATTATGGTTTTGCAACTCACAAGCACTTTAAATAAATTATTATGTCATTCAAAACATTATTAAAAATAAATTAGGTGATTTTTTTTTCAATGTTTTAAAAACAAGCAAACAGCTAATGGGTACTAAGCTTAATATCTGGGTGACGAAATAATCTGTACAACAAACCCCCGTAACATGAGTTTACCTATATAACAAACCTGCACATGTACCCCTGAACTTCAAAGTTAAACAAAAATAAGTGCTATAACTCTAAATTTAAAAGCATGTTTTTAGAAGTTTAGGATTATGTTACATGCATTTTAACATTACTACTAGTTGTAAATAAATGCAGCTGTTGTCAGCTGAAGACTGCAAATCTGATTAGTTCCCAGTGAGGATACTGCAATACCAATACGAGGAAAGGCTATTAATAAAAACTGACAGAATATGAAGCCTGGAGAAGAGGCACGGGGAAATGACCTACTGCTTATCTTAAAAATCGGAGTGGTAATAATCTGAAACAAAAACTAGATGTATTCTTGGCTGTCTGAAGAGAACAGAAGGGTGACCAGTAAATGAACAGTGGAAAAAAACATTAAACTGGGAATCAAAGGACCTGGTCGTCACAATAAGCTGGGTGGCCTTGGGCAATTAACTCAGTCTCTTGGGCCTATTTCTTGTCAGGTAAAATGATGCGTTTAGATAGAAGATGATATCCAAGGCCCTATAAAGCTCTCTCACTCTTTTGAAACAGAGACATCATGTGGAAAGAGGAGGTATCTATAGTACTCAGTGGGGAAGACAAAGGAAAATACCTAGACACTGGAGGAACTTAATCTGGTCTACAACCACTACCTAATTTTCCAAAGATGCCCGAGCAGCTCTGCAGAGGAATAGGGCACTGCAGGAAAGACCTAACAGCTAAGCATTTAAGGGTCTTCTAGTTAAGAAGTGAGGGAAGGGCCTGGTGTTCAAATGCCAGTTCCAAAGAAATAGCAAAGATTCTTAGAAGGCAGAGGTAGCTGACTTGGGGTAAACCTTAACTAGCCAAGATACTAGCCAAATGACCACAGAACCAGGTGGAAGCCAAATTGTGTTCCCAGTTTGAATATCTCCACTGAAATGCCTATGAAGTACTTTAACTTAACAAGTCCAAAACTAAACACACCAACTCCCCTTCAGACCTGGTCCTCTCCCCATATTTCCCCATCTCAATTGATGATCCTACAATAATCTACTCTGTGATCTAAGACATTAAGGCCATCCTAAGTTCATTCCCCTTAATCACTCCTAATACTCAGTTGTTCAGGAAGTAGTCTATTATACCTCCTCGGTACGTTTTTAAGCCACTTCTCATTCCATTCCATACCCACTGACGCCACCCCGTCTTGAACAACATCAGGCCCTCTCTACCAATCCTTTCCTTACCATCCCTACTCTCGAAACCTATCCTCTAAAAAGTCAAACTGATTTTTCTAACTTTAAATCTCATCATTTAATTCACATAATTCCACGTATTTATGAATCAGTAGGCAAGGTATTAACTTGAGCACAGGTCTCTGGCTCTCTCTTCACCACCCAAACCAAAACAGGAATACTTAAATTCCAGGAGGAAACTGGAAAAACTTGAAAGCTAGGGAAGATATTTTGAGGCATTTCTAACAGATTAAGTGCAAATGGCACCAGAAGAAAACATCCAGGGCTGATGTGGGATTTATGTCATGCTTGTGAAAAGCAGCAGGTAATGGAAGTAGAAGAATTCCTAGCCCTGACATATATCATTTTTCCTTTGGAGGAGAGGAGATTTGATGGAAAAACCAGCCATTGCACTATAAGAATTTTCCATTCCATGACTGTGAACCAATATCTCCTGTGTCAGCTGCACAGAAGCCTGGGCTCACTAGATTCCATGGAAAGCAGGTGGTGGGAATGGAGGGAATGCAGCAAATGCTTCAGGCCTGGTTCCAGGAACAGCAGCTTCCCCCCATGCAGAAAAGCAGCAGCACAAGAGGAGATTTCTGTGATGGAAATTATATAGAGTCCTGACTCTTTTTTAGGTCCCTTAGGTTGCTGGATTTCCAAACTAGTAAATATATCTCCAACTAGTTTTGAAAATTCAGTGTTAATAACATCCTAGTGGAAAGTGAGGAAATCCAGAAAGAATTCATTTACTGCATTTTCCAGACAAACACCAGGCCTAGATTATAAGTAGAAAACTAGTGAGAAAAACACTTGCAGCCAACACACAAGTACTTTGAAACATACATAGAAGTGTGTCCAAAATTTCACTGCCAGGTAATGAAACTTGAAATGGGTAGTTATTTTAAAATCAACTTTTCAATTATCTAGTTTTCATAATTTGAAATTCTTCTAATTAAAAAAGAGATGACCAAACTGACTGAGTAAAGATATAATTTGAAGAGATCTGAATTTGAAGAAATAACTTTCTGCACAAAGAGATGTCCAAAGCTATTTTTTGAACTTTCACTAAGAAAGGAGTGGAATCCATGAATAAACTTCACTTCTTCATATTAATATGAAGCCTTTATTTCTTTTCAGTGAACAAGCAGACCAGAATAAAAGCATCTTCAAATGTTCTTTTTAGACATACAGATTTGTCCTATTTATATTCACAACTGAAATTACCATCTACTCCAACTTTGTTCCTCTCACCATCTTCCCTATCTCTGTAAATTACACCTCCAACCATCCAGGTGCACAACCTAGAAATCTGGTTTTTCATCCCACTTTTTCACTGTCTCATGTCTAATGAATCATTAAATCCTATTGATTTTACTTCCAAAATCGCTCTTAAAGCCACTTCTCTCAATCCCTATTGCCACTAAACTAAATTTAAACCAGGATAATCTCTTACTCAAATTACAGCAACAGCAAACTTGGATTGCCCTTCTGTAATCTAGTCTCCAAACTAAAGCCAGAGTGATCTTTCTAAAGGCAAGCCTGACCTGATCACTCTTATTCCCCTTAGCATTCAAACATGAAATCACAAAATCTCCTATTTCTTTCTGTGTATCTTACAAGGCTCATCATAATTTGGCTTCTGGTGACTCCTGCCAGATGACATCACTTTCAGTTAGCTAAAAGCACTGAGCTTTCCATGTTATAGTCTCTTGTCTGGAAACACACTTCACCTTCCACCATTTCAGCCTCTCCTGGAAACTGCCGCTCACCCCTACCCCACCACAATCACCCCACCTTCAATTAGTTCACTCCTGACCCTTATCCATGCTTCTGCTATCGTCCTCCAGACACCGTTTCCTGAAGCAAGCCAGGTGGACTTCTCCTAAGTGTCACTCCCCCAAAACCCTCTTTCACCTGCATAGCACTTTCACACTCCCATGCGCTTGCTGTTTGTAGATGCTCCTCTAAACAGAAAGCTCTGGGAGATAGGCATCTTGTTATTATTGCTCTCTGTTATATCTCTGAGCCTATCACAAGTAATCAAACCATAGATGTTCAATAAATAAGTGTTCAGTGTAAGATAGGATCAGTGATTCTCGAGCTGTAGTGGCATCAGGATCACCTAGAAAGCCTTTTAGCACAGATCACTGGGCCCCACCCCCAGCATTTCAGGTCCAGTCTGGGGCGGGGACCAATAATCTGTATTCCTAAAAGTCCCAGCCAATGCTGTGGCTGCTCGCCCAGTAACCACACTTTAAGAAACACTGCAATAGACTGGTGAACAAAAGGAGAGGAAGAACAACTTTTTTCCATGTTGTTTTCATTAAACCATTTCCCTTTTCCTCTAAAAGTAACAATACAGTACACATGGCAGAAACAGATTTTAGGTTACTTTTAATATATTTTTTATTATGGTAAAATATATACAACATAAACTTTACCATTTTAAAGTGTAGATTTGTCTTAAGTACATTCACAATGTTGTATAACCATCACCAGATTTCAGATTCTTTATTAAATAGGTAAATTTTTTTTCTAGTATATTTGCTATTATGATGTGAGAATGTGAAAATGACATTTGATGAATAGTAGCAGACAATATATATATATATATATAAACTACATATTATGTATATAGAAGACTACATTTTGTAGAATTCTCAGCACTATTACTTAACCTTCATCTAAATATCTTACCTCTTGTGCTTCATGGGCTATTAACTGGTCCATTAACAATTTCCGCCGTCTTTTCTCCCTTTGCTCTCGTGCAAAAGCATCTTCTTCGAGGCGCTTCTGGATTTTTTTAATGTACTCATCATCTGAGTAAGTATTTAACAAATCGGTAGTTGTCTGGCCTGCTGTATCTAAAGAAGTCTTGGATGCACTAAAAATAATAGTTTTTATTTTAGATTTTTAAAAAATAATGTGATCCCATACCACTATCTGTGACTATGGAGAAAGAGCTCAGGAGAGGGAGCTCTTGAGTTCACTGTTAATTTATTAATACAAGCACTGAAGCAAATATTTGAAATCAGTGTGATACCCTTAGCTTATCAACAGATCCCATTTGCTTCACCCCATTTCTAAACTCTCTTTCTGTGAGGTCCTTAGTATCAGCATTTTTTTTTTTGAGACAAGAGTTTGCTCTTGTTGCCCAAGCTGGAGTGCAATGGTGCAATCTTGGCTCACTGCAAACATCGCCTCCTGGTTCAAGCCATTCTCCTGCCTCAGCCTCCAAGTAGCTGAGATTACAGGCACGTGCCACCATGCCCAGCTAATTTTGTATTTTTAGTAGAGACAAGGTTTTACCATGTTGGCCAGGCTGGCCTCCAACTCCTGACCTCAGGTGATCCACCCGTCTCGGCCTCCCAAAGTGCTGGGATTACAGGCGTGAGCCACTGCACCAGCCTGTTCTTTCACTTTTTATGATTTTCATTCTACCCAGAGATTCTGGATTTCTTTTCCTCTTGTTCCTGTTGGCTCTGGGCCTCTGGCCTCCTCTGTTTTGAATCAACAGTAGGCAGACTATTGATAACCCAAGTGTCAGGAAAGGCAGAGCTCTGCAACAGCAGACCAGGCACACTAATGCCAGGTCACTAGAGAGTTCTTCTACATACAGATGGTTCCATCTACTACACTCTTCCATCACCTATGAAAGTGCAAGTTACTCTATGAACTCCCAGATGAATTTCTAAGTGCTTAGAATAGTGACTGAACTCTTATTGAAAACACAGCAGTTGAAAGTTGGCTTGCTTATCATGCCACACACATAAGCACAGGTCTGACTGGCTTCTTACCCATGTCCTAGAGATTCAACTGAGAAGACTCAACTGAGAGCTCTTGTCCTAGCTCATGTCCACAACATAAAGGATCAGGAAGAACCCAGTAGTCTTCCCAACAGAAAGTTAAACACATTCAATTTAGTGAGACAAATGGTGGCTTGATATACAATTCATAGATTCATTCCAAATTTATCATTAAAAGATACATTTTTATGTACATAAAGATCAAATAATCATCAATTTTCATCTGCATCCTCTTCAAAAAGTAAAAAGAATACAATAATACAAGATATAATGTTATTTGCCTATGAATAATGAATTTTTATATTATGTATAATCATTGTTTTTGTTACAAGTAATTAACATATTTGGTCTACAATATTACTTATAATTTTATTTGAAAACTAAGGACACATTAAGTATTTAGAGATGTCATAAATTCTCATATAGACACAAATATTATTGTGAAAAACACAGTTAACTCATGTTTAATGTTTAATGATGTAATACCTGCATATTTATAATATAGACCATACTGTAGTATAGGTCACAATTTGGAGGTTGCTGCTCCCAGCTGATCTCCTAGTGAATAAGAGAAGTAGCCTATTTTTCTTCTCTTTGCACCTGTCCCTAGCATGCCTAGCAAGAAGATGTCTGCTAAATTGCAAATAATATGCTAAAAAACACCATACATGTATAAAAATAAAACTAAAGTTCTGATCATTTTATCAGCAGAGGCTCAACATTTGATTATATTCTGTCAGCGAGAGGAGCTGAGCACAAATTATGGAGGTACCAAGTACTCACTAAGGCCAAAGACAGAGCTTAACCCTATCTATTAAGATTTAGTATTTAATTGCATAGCAAAACACTTTTAGACTTTTCATGAAAAATATTATTATATTTGTACTTAAGTGTGTTATGTAAAAGATCCTGCCCTGTAGCATGGGTTAACAGCTCTCTCAACACAATATTTATGCCATCAATAATATACTTAACATATTGCTTCTCTTTTATCAATTAGTCAACCTATCCATCTGTTGTCTTATTCCAGTAAAGGTGAAAAAAAGCTACACATTATATACTTGAATATTCATTTTACTAGATGTAGGTTTCTTGAGGGCAGTGATTATATTTTCTTTTTATCTGTTTGCTTGCCAGACCTTCATCGAATGTAATAATTGTATATGTATAATCTATTAGTAGCAGAAATCTTGGTTAAATTTATATTTCTTAAAAAGTAGTTGCTGGGAAAAGCCTCTGATAGATCTATTAATCCAAATACCAAATTACAGAAGCCAGTAACCCCAGCTAAAGAAAACAAATAGCAGACAGTATTTATTATTCGTTTAAAAAATGAAAACATGGAGAAACCTTGTTATGTGGGGAAAATGTAGCACGAGAGCTCTTGCATTGCTGGGATTGAGGCATCATTTCATTCTTCCACAAAATAAAAACAGTGGACTTTAAGGTGGCATCCTGAGAAACTGTTCAGGAGCAGGCTATGAAAGAGGCAGCTACAGAAAGTACTCCTGAGGTTAAAGCTGGGAGATTTTATTGCCTTCTGGCGTTAAGTTAGTGTGAAGTTTCTCAATGTGCCCAGAACATTCTTGATTCTAAGCTAAGATTCAGAATGAACTAAAAAAGTAGTGATTAATGAAATGGCTTGAGAAGGGTCCCATATTGTAGCCATAGCCTTTGTTTTCTTGAAAAGTTTGCTCTAGGCCAGCGTTTCCCAACATTTTTCTTTTTAAGGCCGAAAGAGAAAACAGTCTTTGTGTAACACACTGGAAAGGATTTAGATTCTCAGATAAACTGTTCACAGCCAGAGAGGTAACTGGTCCAGGGATTTCAGCTGCCTCAGGCCTTCTCTTCCTTCTATAAGTGAGGGTGTCCATATGCCATGTGCCCTCTGCTGGAAATCTTTAGCTGGATCAAGTGGAGGTTTCTGTGATAAAGGAACCTGACACTACTATTTCCCTCCCTTTTCTCTCAAAGTGGAGCTCCAATTTTATGCAGGGAAACAGTGTGCCCAGTTAAAGACTACATTTCCCAGCTTCCCATTCGGCTAAGTGTGGCCATGAGACTGAATTCTCTGCAACAAGACATAAGCAGAAATGTTATATGGGACTTCTGCGAAGGCTTTTGAAAGAAGCTATTTCAGATAGGAGATATCTACTTTTTTTTTCTTTCTTCCTTCCTGATATCTGGAATATGGGCCAAATGGCCAGAGTTCCAGCAACCATCTTGTATCGTGAATGTAACCTTGAGGATGGAAACCACACAACAGGACAGTGACGCAAAAGTGAAGAAAGGAGGAGCCTCAGTCCTTGATGACCTTGGAGCTATAGCATACACTATGGGTCGCTTATCTTCTGATTTCTGTTACCTGAGAGATAAGCTGATTTCCTTCTAATTTAATTCACTGTTGTTTTGGGGTTTCTAAAACTAACTGATAGAGACCTAGGTCTGGTTGGGTTGGCAAAGGCAATAGGGAACAGGTAAATGTTTGCAGCTGCAATGTACAGAGATGATCTTTAAGACATTTAATAGCTGACACTGCAAGGACACTAACCAATAGAAACAGATACCGCTGCAGGGCCTGAAAGACAGTGCTGTGCTTCATCTTAATTCTGGTTGCTAAACTGTGTGGAAATTGAGGGGTCCCAGGAAAGGGCAGGCCAGGCAGCTGCAGAAAGTCACATTCATCAAGTAGCAAAGTTTTCAGTAGTTTAAGATGGACTTTCTGGTGGACACCGACTGTTTATCATCACAGAGCCTGTGGCTAGAGAGGTGAGTGAAAGAGTTAGAAGAAATTGGTAGTTTCAAGGGCCAAGGTCAGGGTAGGTGTGCTAGGGTTCAGGTAGTGACTGCATAAATGAGGAGACTTGGATTACGTTGTTTTTATGGGTCAGGAGCAACACTGATAAATGAAAGTGAGAATCAGAATAGGGCATCAAGAGTTTCCGCAGAGGGTAGGAGGAAATGTGATGTACCTAAGTATTCTCCGTTTTGCTTGATTTTCTTTCTTACATCTGACTTCATCATTTCTTCCTTATGGCTCTGATTTTCCTTGCCTCCTCATGTGACTGTCTCTCCCTTCCTTCAGAAAATTTTAAAATGAAACTGAAGCATGTAATTTGTTTCTGCTTTTCTTTAGAATTAGTACCTTCTTTAACAGAGATTCATCTCTTATTTCATAAGATGTAAATGCATAGAGTTTGGAGAGTTTCCATTTAAAAATGCAAAAAAAACCCAGTTGCTCCTACATATATGGTCTCTAATGAATCACTTTCTGTGAATCAATGACCCCCTATAGAAAACAAAGTATAAAGGAGCTTTATCTTTAGGTAAATGAAGCCAATTAATGAGGAAGTTTGTTCCATGAACCCATCAAAGTGTCTGTTTCAGTAACATTTGTTCAATGAACTCATTCACTCAACTTCTTACTGCTAGTCTCTATGCTAACTGCTGAGGCTACTGCCTGATATAAACAAAACTAGAGTCTAATAAAGGCTTTATCGTGACAAATTTAAATTAGAGTTACTTTGAAACTATTTTAGTGAATGTTTAAAAAATATGTGTGAATTTAGAAGAATAAACATAGCACAGAAAAATAAATCAACTTTATATTTCATGATAGTCACCTTCCAGATATTTATCAAAGTGTTAACAATCTGAACTTTAGCTCATTTATCTTCCCTAATATACTCTCTGAATCAAGATTCTCTGAAGTGAAAAGATCCTTGGAATAACTCTTCCAGATAAACTATTTCTAAATATTCCAAAGCTATATGTAGAACAGAATGCAGTTTTGTGATTCTGTAAACAGTTCACATCTCACCTTTCTTTTGCTTGGAGATCCTTTTTTATTAATGCTTCGAACATCTTAATTTCATTGGCCACATCCTTTAAAGAAAATTAATCATCAGTTCTCTGTCTCTAAAAACCACTGAAAAATCTTCATTTACTACATTCATTCAAGTTTATAAAGTGACAGGTACTACTAATTCAAGGTAATTAGGACTTAAGATATGAAAATATGCATTCTAAAATATTTTTATAATTTTGATTTGTTACTTTTAGACTAAGCTAACTATATCTAAAAGAATGTGAAAATTGCCTCTTCTGAATCATTCACTTCATGATTTTGACAGGGTACCAACGGACATTTATTTCATTAGAATAAAGATTATCAAAGAGTCAGGACATAAATTTTTGGATACAAATATTTCTTTTTCTTTTTTTCTCTCTCTCTCTCTCTTTCTTTTATTTTTTTGAGACAGAATCTCACTCTGTAGCCCAGGCTGGAGTGCAGTGGCACAATCTTGGCTCAAGGCAAGCTCTGCCTCCCAGGTTCAAGTGATTCTCCTGCCTTAGCCTCCCAAGTAGCTGGTATCACAGGCATGTGCCACTACACCCAGCTAAGTTTTGTATTTTTAATAGAGGTAGGGTTTCACCATGTTGGCTAGGCTACTCTCAAACTCCTGACCTCAAGCAATCCTCCCAACTTGGCCTCCCAAAGTCAAATACTTCTTTAAAAATTGTCTCAGGTGTTGTAAACATTTCTTACGCAACCATATGTACACTATTAATTTGTTATCTGAAGATTAACTTTAGCACACCTTTGTGTTTTACAAATACTTTTTTAAAACTTTAATCAGTCCGGGTGCAGTGGCTCACACCTGTAATCCCAGCACTTTGGGAGGCTGAGACAGGCGGATTGCCTAAGCCTAGGAATTCGAGACCAGCCTTGAGCACCTGTAGTCCCAGCTACTCAGGAGGCTGAGGTGGGAGGATCACTTGAGCCTGAGAGATTAAGGCTGCAGTGATCCATGATTGTACCACTGCACTCCAGCCTGGGCAACAGAGTAAGACCGTCTGATAAAAGAAACAACAACAACAACAAAACTTTAATCAACTGAGGGACATATGAGAGGTAGATACTGAAATGGTGTCAGATAAAAGCCTCTGTAGGTGGTAATTTTAGAATACAGGTACAGGTTATTTTGTTAGTATTTAAAAAACAAAATAAAATCTGGATTAATGTAAAATTCAATGGATTTAGGAATCAGAGAGATCTGTCAGTCTCTGCTTTACTAGCAGTGGGTAAAACATGTCAACTTTCTGGGTCTGTTTCCTCATCTACAAAATAGGAAAAATAATATCCTACTTAGAGAGTTGTTTACAAATTAAAGATAAAGTGAAGTGCCTGATCCACAGCTTGACATAAAGCACATATTCAATAAATGGTAGTTATTAATCATCTTTTTAGGTCACATGGGAGAATATTAGCAATCATTGTAGCAGTATGCAGTGTGAATTGCAGGAATTAGTATCAAACTATAACACTGCTCTCCTGTGAAAGAGAATCAGATTGTATCTTACCGAAATGATTGATAGTTGATGTGGTCTAGTAAAATGTCACTGGTATAGGTATCTTAAATTTCAATAAACTAATAGCAACAAGTCACTTAACATTCCTGGGATTCATAGAAAAATAGTGTGTGATGATGAGGAGGAATTGAGTAAAAACATATAGTAGGAATGGCATATGTATGCTATATGTACCTTGACTGGCCCCTGCTGTACCCAAGGCAGTTATGACCTGCTATGGTTTGGATGATTGTCCCTGAAAACAGCATATAAAATTTGATCCTGATGTTGAAGGTGGAACCTAATGGGAGGTGTCTGGGTCATGTGGTGTGTCCCTTGTAAACAGACTGATGCCCTCCCTGGGGGTAAGTGAGTTCTCACTCTATTAGTTCCCATGAGAGCTAGTTGTTAAAAAGAGCCTGGGACCTTCTCTCTCACTCTCTTTCTCCCTCATGAATAGATTGATTCTCTCCCTAAGGGTGAGTTCTCACTCTATTAGTTCCCAAGAGAGCTGGTTGTTAAAAAGAACCTGGCACCTTCTCTCTCCTCTCTCCCTCTATCCCCCACACTCACTTTCTCTCTCCCTATGTAATGTTTGCACATCCTGGCTTGACTGCCCCTTCCCCTTACTAAGGCTCTCACCAGATACCCATTCTTGAATCTTTTATCCTTCAGAACCATAAGCTACCTAAACCTCTTTTTCTTTATAAATTACCCAGCCTCAGGTATTCTTTTATAGCAACACAAATGGGTAAGATATGATCCATGACAACAGCAGCTATTCTGATCTAGTTTGTTATTGACCACAGAATCCTTTTCAATACAGGAGTCCAGACTGCCATTTAATAGGAGTTTGTCATTCCTGGCCTAAAGCTACATTCTTTGTTCTGAACAAATAACAATATAACATGAGTTGAATATGCACAGAGTGGAGGAATTCTAAATGAAAAAGGACAAGGTCAGAGACAGTTTGGAAAGCAAGTGTAAAGTTTTGGAAGGTCTCTATTGTTTCAGAGAAAGACCATTCTTTATTTAAGATAAACACAGCACAATAGTAAAGGATTATCACTTACCTCTGCCTCTTTTTTCTTTTTCATCATTTTTTGGGCCTCGAGTGCTTTCAAAGTACGATTTGATGTAGGTTTAGGTATCTGTATGATAGCTGCTTGGATTTTGGCCATTATTTCATTTTGCCGTCTTCTGTTTAAGTATTGCTGAATATCCCGTATACATTAGTTTAGTTATTCAGAATAACAGTCAGAACAGGCAATATAATACACTCACAGGTATAAATATATAAAATTTATCTATTGAAATTTTCAGAACCCAGCTATTAGCCAAGGGACTAGGTGTCACAATTGTGTAATGTTAAGAAGCAGGTGTCAATATTACTTATTGTGAAAAGTATAATGTTAAAACACAATTCTGGAATCTGCAAATTCTATCTATTAAATGTCTGTATTTTCATTCTGTGTGATGATACTAAAAGGACAATAAAGATGTCCCAAATATAAATAAGAGTATAATTCTTTTCCAATCCTACTGTCATGACCTTACCAAGCATGGGAAGAAAAATATTCTATCTCTGAAGATGGTCCAATGAGAAAATTCTATCTCGGAAGCAATTTCTAGCAGGGCTCCTGGGAAACCCAATAAAAATGGCAAACTTCTCCAAAACCAGCCACACTTAAACAATGAATTCAGGGGCAACCTCACATATTGAATTAACACTAAATTACGTGGTATCATTATTGGATGATCTTTTCTGTATGTAGGCAGTAGTTATTTTAAGAAAAATATAAGCAGGAGAATGTAATTGAAAAGAAAAGGATCTGAAAATCAGATAAAATATTTTAAAAGTAAATGATTTAAGAAGTAACATGTAAAACTCATCATTACTTTATTACTAATACATTATATTAGAAGTAATAGGAACCTTAGCTCCCATGTCCAAAGATAAAAAATTTCAATTTACCACTAAAAAGGCATAAATGGCAGACAGTTTTCTTCATTTCATTTTCTAAAATATAAATATTTGTTTAATTGCAATATGTTTATCTTTTCCTTCTTAAGAAGATCTGGAAGACACAGGGTCTCCCTTCTGCCTTATTTGCTCCCTGTGATTATTTGAACATAATTTATTTCAGACTATTTAATGGTATCATATTTCCTTTTCCTCAGCTTTCTTGGAGACTGTCT
Organism: Plecturocebus donacophilus; assembly: GCA_004027715.1. Lineage (NCBI taxonomy): Eukaryota > Metazoa > Chordata > Mammalia > Primates > Pitheciidae > Plecturocebus > Plecturocebus donacophilus. The sequence goes on along the minus strand of PVKP010005972.1, from coordinate 23,051 downwards.
GCATTGGGCTTGGCATGACTGGACAGCCTGGTTCCACATAAAGAGTCAAAGCAGTTGGTCTCAAACACTACTTTAAGAGTGCTTTGTCTCTTTATCATGTAACACCAAAGGGAAGTATAATCCTTTACCCTCTGGCAAGTAAGAGAATTACATGATCTGCCAGTTTGTCTCTCATCTTTCCTTTCTTCCCCACAAGTAGCTGACTACATTCAGAATATGTTAATTTCTTATCATTCCAAATAAATACATGAATTTAAAAAGTGATTTACCAGTACAATAGGAAGAACTACATAATTCTTTTGCCTGTAGTTTACACATTCCATATACCCAATCACTTGAAATACTCTTAAAAATCTTTAATGATTCCATGTACCATTATTCTCTCATCCATAAACACACAGAAAATCTTTAAAGAGTTTTAAAGAAATTTGAGAAGGAGCAGAGAGTTAGTCAAAGCAAGAAGCAAGAGCCAGGAAAAAGTTAAGAGTTATTCAGGGTGATTGAAGAGGTATTCAAGCAAAGAATTACCTCACATTTCCAAGAACAGAGAAATGGGGCAGGACCAAAAGACCAGGTGGTTGCAAAAGAGGAGAAAGCGAGGGGACAATGTCTGATACATCTCTCTCAGTGGTGACAGTGGTCACATGCCTTTGACCAATGGGGTAGCTAGTAGCAACTTTCCATCACTACAGCAGCTGAAACATTGATTTCTACCAGTGAAGGAGATCCAGTTGTCTTGCTACTCCAGAGGATGTCAGTTCTTGTTCTCAGCCACAAGTAGGGGTGACCGTCAGCAAGAGTCAGGATAGAGAAAAGGAGCAAGGGAGAGAGAGAAAGGGTGAGAGTAGGGCAGGACAAGGGCATGCATCAGGAAAGCGCAACTTGTGCTACATTACTGCTTACGCAATGTGTACTATAGGCATACATCACAAACAGTATACTATGTACTACTAATGAATTTCTGAAAAAATAGTTCTATGAAACCTTTTTGATATCAAAATATCTTTGCTCTTCCTTGAGTTTTTGAAATCTTTCAAGTTTCTCAAAATGCAAATGGGCAAGATCTTCTTTCACGTGTTTATATTTTTCTTGAAACCTGTATGTAACTCGCATCAGATTGAAATCAGTTTGACGTGGTATCATGTGTCTAAGTCTCTAAATGAAAAAAGCATTTCAAAAGATTTTGTTATTAGAGAATGAAGAGTACATTTTCATTATAAGCACAAATAAAATTTGCCTTCAAAATGTAATTCTTTAAATTACTATTGTTGTTAGGCTAAATTCAAGCTCCATTTCAATTACTCATATTCTTAATTGATGTAAGCGCAATTACAAAAACATTATCATTTGTGTTCATTCTAATGAAATAGCCTCATATACACTTGTAGAGTTAAAGTTTTTAACTGAGTTTAATTTTCAGTAAACGGTATTTATATTCTTGGAAATACATTTTTGCAGAAATAATTTCATTAAACCAATGGTAACATATAAGAGATAATATAAGAAGCCAGATTCTTCCCATTGCTTAGCCACTCCTTAGTAAAAAGTGAAGAAACATTAAAACTTCCTATGTTTGTGTTTCAGCTTTACCACCTACTAGCTGCATGAAATTGGGCAAGTTACCTAATCCATTGGGCTTTAGTTTCATCATCTGTAAAATGGAATATTAAAAGTACCTATCTTTTATTACTGTTGTGAAGATTAAGTGAGATAACATTTATAAAGCACCTAACACAGGGCTTGGCATGTCACTAGGGTAGGTTCAATAAATTTCAACCATTATTAATATTACCTGCATCTCTTCTCATCTAGTATCAAAGATGACATTTCTACTTCTTTCCTAGGATATCACCTCTTCCACACAAACCATCGATTGCATACTTCTCTTTTCATCCCCAGAGGGCCTTTTCCCATCTGGTCCTCGTATCATTTTCATCTCTCCTGCCACTGATTCTTTTTTCAACTGACAAGTTGCCTCAGTATCTCGGTCCATAAAACAAGCAATCTCATACTTCACTTGAGCTTTTCTCTCCTACTGTTCTCTTCTTTACCCCCACATTTCTTGAAAGAATAATATATGCTACCCTCTTCCTCATTTCCAATGTCCTTCTTAACTCACTGCATTCCATACCACTCCCATAGAACATTATTCTCTCCCTAATACATAAGCTCTAATAGGGTTGGGGCTTTTCCTGTGTGTTTGTTGTGCAAGTGCTTGACAAAAAGTAGGAGCCCGATAAATATTTGTTCAGTGAATGAACTATTGACTCTGGAAGTTCACCCGTGACCAGCATCAAATGAGCTAATAGGCTCTTGTTTGTCTTCATCTACACAGCTCTTATAGCACTTGCTACTGTTGACTGCTTTACAGTTTATTATATATAAACTGTATATAAACTCCACTCCAGCTAATCCACACTTCTTGAAGCTTAACTCTGAGGCAGGAAGAAATAAGCATCCTTGTTTTTATAGTTGGGAAAACTGAAGCTGAGAGTTGTTTAGAGGATGGCTCAAAGTTAACCAGCTTGCAAGTGAAGGAGGCCTAATGCAATATTAAATTATTCATATTAAGCCTAATCTGATTTCTAGTTCTCAAAGAGTGCTGAGTCCATTCTGCTACCAGACTTGTAACAATATCCTTGAAGAAAGGACAAATATAAACATAGAGATGGCTCTCATATCTATTATGTCATTGCTGCTTCAAAAATTAAATTTAAAAATATAATTCTGTCCATTTATATTTACTGTTTTGCATCAATGCAGCACTCAGAATTATTCCAGAGGCCCTGTAAAAGTTAATGCACTTTGTTTACCTTAGGGAATTGCATAAGAACTGAAGAGAATTGTCAACTAAAAAGTTGTATCAATTAGTTAATAACACATTTAATTAGTATTTACAATGTCTGAAGCATTGTACTAGACATATTCATCAAATCCGACGTACTAAAGCTGGTAAGATCATATGACAAATAAATAATGAATAGTTAGCCAACAATATCAGTATCAGGAGGGTAAAACTAAGAATGTGAGAATTATACTCTAGAGTTCCAAAGGAAGAAACCATGTGTACTGGGCTGCACAGTAGACAGAGAAGAATAGTTTGGGGAAGAGGAGAGATGAGAAGGGTGAGTTTGGGTGTGAGGGAAGGAGGAGCAGGAATAGATAGTCATGTTTAAGCACAGATTGTCAATTAATGTAGAAGAAAGAAATACTTTGCTGAGGACTAGAAAGAAGTAAAAATACATTTCTAAGCAGAAGAATCCAATAAAAATTAAATATAGGAAAGATTCATTTAGCAGTTGATTGACTTTTCCAGAAAGACTTTTCCAGAAAGAAGATTAAGAGACATTTTAGCAGGTTGCTGCAGTAGCTGATAAGAAGATCTGAGCAGAAAAAATAGGGTAGAAACAAGAAGAGAGGAGTAGGCACAAAAAAGTAGTAGGCCTGTAGTCCCTGCTACTTGGGAGGCTCAGGTGGGAGGAGTTCGAGACCAGCATCGGCAAAAGAGCAAGGCCCTTACTCTCAAAAACAACAAAAACAAAAGTACTGGAAATTATAAAGAGTTTGAGATAAGCTATTGCCAATATGGATAGGATAGAGAGAGACATCAAAAATGGGTAAATAAATTCAAAACACGAATATAAAATAAAACCCAAGTAAGGCCAGTAACATATGTAAGGGATATATATACCTAATGAGGCTTCTTTGTGAATTCAATAACATTGTCATTTCTCTTTACCAAGTTTTACATTGTGACATGCTTATTATGCTTTTTTATGTACCTACCTCTTGAAAAGTATCCCTTTTTATGTTTTGAAGTCTTAAATTTGTCAGAGGTTGCATGGTTTGCATCTCCAATTTAGTCAATCCACTTTTCTTCTTTTTCTGAAGAGCAATGTACAATTGATATAAAAGCTTTGTTGCCACCCCAGGCTCTTCTGTGATGATGCCATGGGCCACATTCTGATCAAACTGCACACCCAGAAGGCGAAGTGTTGGCTCCAAGCGAGAAAAATTATTAAGTTTGGCACTCGAAACCCTGAACAGTAAAATATTTTACATAATTAGACATTAGCATTAAACAACAAATATCAGAAGTATTATCATGATCCCAATATTTTGAATTATTTCGTGTTCTTTTAACTATATCATTCCTCTCTAAAACCACTCTAATGTAAATGCATTCAGATTTTTAATTGACTACGTCTACCTGAACTGTATGCATTCATTTCTCTTAAACGGCTACACTAAAACTTTTCTGCTCTAAATTGAAAATAGAATTTCTTCAGAAGTGAATACAGAAGTCACAACACCTGAACTTGATATACTGTTCCTAGTACACTATTTCTCAAGAGATTGCATTCAGGTAGTGGTTCTAAATCTTTTGTTTTTGAATCACAGATACCTTTGAAAATCTGAGAGCTATGGAATATTTTTTTACAGGGAAAAAAACATACATTTATATATATAGACAGAGAGTGTATAACATCTTGGCATGTTTTTGAACCTCTTATAGTCTACTCTAAAAGTGCCCATCCTCTAAAAGGATGTGGAATTGAGGAAAAGAGTGATTTCTAAATATGAATGAGAAGCCAGCACCATGAGATGGCCAATGTCAAGAAAAGTAGTGATGCAATATCTTGAGTTCATGTTGTGGACATGTGGAGCAACTTACTGTCCTATTTCCTCTGTGTATTAATAATTCTTTTAACAGAAATACTTAGCAACATATATTTAGTATATTATATTACATCAATCAAACTTCAAATAAAATATTTTAAATTAGTAAAAGAGAAACAGGCCTTGGAGGAGACAAAGAGATAATGCATGCTACAAGAAAACCTTTTCAGCATGAGACTAAACGTACTTTTTTGAAGCTCTTCTCAGGTCCAATTTTGCATTTTGTTTCTCCACAAATCACCATATAATTGGAGATAGAACATTTGACTAAAATGACTCAGGTAAAGCAGACCATGTTTTGAAGAGTATGATTGTGAAAGAAGATAGTCAAATCAATGACATGTACTTCCATTCTCTGGGCAGGCATCTATCACCCCTTTTGATCTTCCATTACAGTCGTCCTTTCATGCCCTTCTCATCCTAGGAGTCCTGTGTGCTTTGCTCACTACACATAATTGGAAAGACATGAACTGAGAGCCATCTGTCAGAGCTTTGGTCTGGGTTATAACCTTGGGCTACAGATTTTAGGGTCATGCTAATTCAGGAGGGAGAGTCCAAAAGCAAACATTACCCTTTTCCAAATTTTGTCAACGCTTAGCCCTGCACTCAAGAAAAAGGGAGAAGAGTTTTCTCTTTCTCTTACTTGTATCATGTGGCTCCCAGAATGCAGTTAATAAGCCTGTTAATGTTATAGTTCAGTTACCTACTAGGGTTTAAATGTCTTTTATGAACTCACCAAAGTATGCAGGTATAACAATACTTCTTTCTGAAAGTTTATTTCTAATCAATCAAAATTTGGGGAACATTAACTCATGTGTCAATTGGTGGAAGCCGAATCTTGTTAAAGCATGGGTAGAATTGGAATGACAGGATAATAAACAGTTGTTTTTTTGAACACAGAAAAGCCACTGGGACATCTTTGTCCTGGAGACAGAGCACATGAGGTAAAGGATAACTCTGAGGGAATAAGAAATGTATGTTAGAAAAAGCCTTTTCCCTCTCTACTAGCAGTCCTTACTTGCCAAGAGGCTACCTATCTCCTTCCCTTCTTGCCATCTGGCGAGGGAATACATCTTCTTACAAGGTAAGTAGTAGCTGCCCTCTCAGAAATTGTCTTGACTGTTTACTTTTAAAAAGACAAATCTGGCCAGGCACAGTGGCTCATGCCTGTAATCCCAACATGTTGGGAAGCTGAGGTAGACAGATCATGAGGCCAAGAGATGAAGACCATCCTGGCCAACATGGTGAAACCCTGTCTCTACTAAAAATACAAAAATTAGCTCGATTTGGTGGTATGCGCCTGTAATCCCAGCTACTCGGGAGGCTGACGCAGGAGAATGGCTTGAACCTGGGAGGTGAAGGTTGCAGTAAGCCAAGATTATGGCACTGCACTCCAGTCTGGAGACAGAGTGAGACTCCGTCTCAAAAAAAAAAAAAGTTAAAAATTTAAAAATTAAAAAAAGAAAGACAAATCCTCTCAAGTTTCACATTTGTGAAGTAATAAAAATATTCAAATCAGGGTATTCTTTCAGAGTTAGATGAGTTATTTCTAGAATTAAATCATTTCCAAGATGAGTAACTCTGAGTTATTTACAAAATATATTTTCAGTTTACACTTTAAACTAAAAAACTAAAAGTGTTAGATAAGATCCCCAAATCATAAGCCTTGGCACAAGGTGCCTAAAATTAGGCTATGACAAAAAAGGGGTTATTTTCTTCACCGAATATACCATTACAAAGGTCATACCTATGAAATTGACTTATCCTTGTCTTATTTAAAAGACCATGTGCCCTGGGGAAAAAAATGGGTTGTTCCAATAATTGAAGACGGATGATATTTTGTTTTCAATACAAGTAGGATCCTCTTCCCACATTAAGGAATGGAATGACTCTTGGTGAGAGAGAAAGTTAGTCCTTTGTAGTATACAACAAGCAGTGCTGTCACACAGGACACACATGTGTACAAAGGTGGAGCAAGAGTGTGAAATCCACCCTCTGCTGAGATTGCTAAGCCCTGTCCCTGGCATAAGACTGCTTCATCCAAAATGGGGCTCCTTTTTCCTTGTACAAAGGCTTCTCTGTTCACCAAGGCCTGTATTTTTACAACTGTTCCCAGCTAGATGGGGACCCTTTTTCTATTTCACACATAGGTCCTCTGTGGTCCTGCCAACAAGAGCCACTTCAGTATACCTGAAACACTGCATCTGTGATCTGGTCAGGATAGTCCTTGAACTCTTCCATGGTTAAGTAGATATATTCTCTGACATCACTCATTTATTCATTGAAAACAATATTATGAGCCTGCTCATAATATTATGGGCCAGAACAATGCTTGGAGCACAAAGAATAAACACACTCTGCAACTTTCAGGATATTTGCAACCTAGTTTAGCAGCAAACATTCATTTATCATTCATCAAACATTGCTTGGGCTCCTTCATTTGGCAGGTAAGTTCTTATCAGAACTGATTTAGCTATTGATCTGATAAGAACTGATAGATAAATAAATAATTATAACTTGATAAAGATAATGTAATAAGGAAAGGGATGTCCAAAGTATTATTAGAACAAATTAAAAAGGGAAACTAAATCTACTAAGAAAGTAAAAACAGAGTTTAGAGAAGGAGAAAAATTTTACCTGGCCCTTCAGAATAAATACAAGTTTCTCATGGTAGAAGTGAAAAAATAACATTAATTTGCAAAGGTATGAGGCATAACAAAAACACATGATGTGTGTATGGACCAGAGAAGCTCAGGTTAGGATTCTAGGTTGATGGGAAATACAGCTAGAAAGGTGAATGACAGTCACACTGAGAAGCACCTTGTAAGCCATGACCTTGAGAATGACAGAGAGACTGGAACACTCAAGTTTCTTAAGCTGATGAGGATATCACACCTACAGATGTGAGTGTAGAGTTTTAGCTTCATGTTGGGAAGTCTAAACAAGGTCTCTCTCTGTAGAATTTACTAGGAAATGTAGGCATTCATTAATTTAAAATACATTTACTGAAAGCTAAATATGCACCAGGCCTATGTTAAGCCCTAGCGATACAAAGAAAAATAACCTAATACCCCTAACTTCATGGTGTTTTGCGCAATGTGAAAGAAACACTGATAAAGAAATTGACGAAAAAGTGATCAGTGTTATAAAAATTAAATGTTTAAGTTGAATTTCTAACTTTGATAAAGGATAAACAGCAGCAACAACAGCGAAATGATTGGAAATCTGGTTATGTGCAATTATAACCCATCAATCTGTATGTATAAGAACTCCTGAGAAAGCACAAAAAGAGAAGGAGGGCATGGACACTGGCCTACCTACCCTGGCATTCTTATACCTTGGAGCCTAATCCAGCTTCCACTGGTGGCAGCAAAGCTAGGAACAGAGGGAGCAAAGGGCTGAGAGGGCAGGCAGAGGGAGCAGCTGGGGCTAACAATGAATTTATATGCCATGCCCTTGAGGGAGAGATGCATGATATGAGATGTAGGTATGGATTAGAATGTTACCCTGTATACTAGAAGCTCAAGAAATTGGATGAGATTAGCAAAAAAGGGTTTATTTGGCAGGACAGTATAGTTTTAATCTATGGCTTCTTTTGTATCATACAGTTACTATATGTAAAATTAGCATAATATGGATTATAAAAGAAGAATTCACCTCTAGTGTGGAAATATCAGAGATGCTTTTGCCCAGAAGTCTTATAAAACAGGTGCAGCTTCACAAAGGCCTATCATTACAGGCAAACAAAACCAAGAAATACCTGAGCAGGAAGTATCAGGTTAAAATATTATGGATTTGAAGTAGATCTTCATAAATGGTAGAGTGAGAACCTCCAAAAATCTGTTTGTCCCGAAAGGCAACAATAACACTGACAAAAATTGTAAAAATCAACTTTTTTATAACTCTGGAAATTAGCTAAAGGCTTGCAACAACTCAAGGAGCATTTATTTAAGAAGAGCTGCTGAATAGTGGTAACAATAGAGAGCTTTTTGTCACTTTAGCTTGCTCCATTTCCACATCCCTCTCCCTAGCTCCATAGTGGCTGTGAAAACCAGCAGCAGACTTACAACCATGGCAGCTATAAAAACCACCAGTTTGGCAGTCATCAAAGCAGACAGATTTGAAGCACCTTCAAAAGACCTATCTTCAGAGCATTGTTTTTTTTTAAGACAAAGTCTTGCTCTGTCACCCAGGGTGGAGTGCAATGGCGCAATCTTGGTTCACTGCCACCTTCACCTCCCAGGTTCAAGCAACTCTCCTGCCTTAGCCTCCCAAGTAGCTGAGATTACATCGCCTTCCACCACAGCCAGATAATTTTTTGTATTTTTAGCAGAGATGAGGTTTCACCATATTGGCCAGGCTGTTCTCAAACTCCTGATTGCAGGGCATCCAGCCACCTCAGCCTCCCAAAGTGTTGGAATTATAGGTGTGAGCTGTCACACCCAGCCTAGAGTGTTGCTATTTAACTAACCAGTAGTGTTGTGAAAATCCCCATTTTCAGGCCTTGTCGGTATTTGATCTGATGGAGCTTGCTCACTGAAAAAAGTCCTATCTCAAGAGTGTTGGTAAAAAACAATCATAGAAATTATTTATAATCAAAGTTACCTGAGACATTAAAACCAGGTGGAGCAAAGAAGAGCCTGGCCAAAAACTAAAAAAGGAAGACCTATGAATGAGATGTCTATTAGGGACTCTGAGGCCATATGCATGTGTAGGAACGTATGGATGCCTAGGAAAGACATGAAGAGGTACAAATCTTTCACCTTTGGCTGACTTTGAAACCTTGCACAAGCAGGAAGTAAAGGCTAAGGGAAAATTGTAAACTGCCAGAGCACTGAAAACATGCTGCAATCCACTCACAGAGTTTCTTAGCAATGGAAAATGTATTGATTCAAGATATTGAAAGGTATCTCTATTTAATTGCTGACCACTAAGCTAATCAACTAAGGATTTTAGTTGCAGTACGCCACAGGGAATATAGACTTTACAGAATTAGTCCAGGAGAGTCATTAAACAAAAACAAAACAAAATGAAACAAAAAGCAGAAGCAGCAGCAACAACAACAACAACAAACTCTGAGAATTTGTAATAGTCTGAATTGAAACTTTACATTATTTTAAATGTCCGGTTTTCAACAATTATGAGACACACAAACAGGAAGATATGATCTATACATAAGGAAAAAAGTGAATAGAAACTCTGTGGGGAAGTCTTGGACAAAGACCTTCAATGGCCTTTTATAAACACATTCAAGAAAGGAAAATAAACCATGTACATAAATTATTTTCCTATTTAGAAAAAAAAACAAGAGCAGCTTACTGCCAATGCTCATTTAATTTTACATAAATACAATCTTTGAGGCTGAAGCAGGTCTGACTAATTTTCAATGTAAAAATAAAATATAAACTCTGTTCTTGGAGTTATTTCTAAACAAAACAAACACCAGGATCATCTGAATCATCAGAATCATGTATTTTGGAAAAATTGAATTCATCAAATAAATCTTCAGCCCACAACTGTTGGGAGAACAATGTTAACATTATGAATAGGAATGCTGTTTTCTAGGATTTGTCATTTTTGGTGACTGAGAATTACTACATTTTGTAAATGGAAACACCACTACTAAAAGCACAATCCTATAAGTAGAATGACATCTTTTGCTTCCAAAGTCTATATACTAGAGCAATGCAAAAGCAATAATAAAAGCAAGATATTTCATGGCAAAGTTATCTCAGGGTAAATGCTGCAGCTGCAAGCACTGCCAGCTAGTGTTCTCTGGGCAAATGGGAAAACAGTTAAAGTTAAAAGAAAGTATGAGAATATTGTTTCAACACAAAAAGAATATCAATAAAGAAATAGAAATTATAAAAATAGAAACAAAGTGAAATTCTGAAGTTGAAATGTACAACTGAAATAAAACCATTTACAATAAGAGTTCAACAGCAAACTAGAGTTAACAGAGGAAAGAATCTGAGAACCCAAAGATAGGTCAACTAAAACTATTCAGTGGAGAGAAAAAAGAAAAAAGCATGAAGAAAAATGACCAGAATCTCAAAACATGTAAGTCCACTCTAATCATAAGAAAAACATCAGAGAAATTCCAACTGAGTGACAATCACATCACTAGTATTCTTCAAAACTGCCAAGATCATCCAATATAAGAAAAGTCTATTTGAATAAATATCACATTCAAGAAGAGCCTAAAGAGATATAATTATTAAACATAATATGATATGCTGGATGGGATTCTGGAACAAAAAAGACATTAGGTAAAAAATTTTTAAAAATCCTAAATGGCATATAGATTTTATTTGATAACGATATGCAAATATTGGCTCATTAATTGTAATAAACGTATGACATCAATGTAAGATCCTAGCAATAGGTATGACTAGATATGGACAATATAGGAAATCTGTGTATTATGTTGATAATTATTCTGTAAATCTAAAACTGCACTATAATAAAAAGTTTGATAATTAACAGAGCCTCAGAGACTTATAGGACATCACCAAGCATACCAATATACACATAACTGGAGAATGATATGGGAGAGAGAAAGAAAGGGGACAAAAAGAATCTTTGGAGAAATAGTGGCCAAAACTTCACAAATGTAATGAAAGATATGGATGCACACATCCAAGAATCTCAGTGAACTACACTAGGTTATTCACAATGATGTCTACACCTAGATGTATTATAGTCAAACTCTTGAAAGACAAAGACAGAGATAATCTTAAAAGCATCAAGAGAAAAACAAGTCATCAAATACAAGAGCTTCTTTATAAAATAAGCAACTGATTTATCATCAGAAATTAGGAGCGCCAGGAGACAGTCGGATGACACGGTCACAGTGCTGAAAAAGAAAAACTGCAAATCAAGAATTCTATGTCTGGTAAAAATATGTATCAACACTGAAGAATAAGCAAAAACTAAGATAACTCACTGTCAACATACCTGCCCTACAAGAAACACTAAAGAGAATCCTTAAGGCCTAAATGAAAGGACAATATTCAGTAACTCAAATCACATGAATAAATGTTAAAGCACATCAGTAGAAGTAACTACAAAGAGTAACATAAAAATAGTTTAAACATATTTTTGTTTATAACTATTTTCTTCTTATCTGATTTAAAATTTAAATGCATACAGCAATAATTATACAACTAACTTGATGTGCTTAAGATGTAATCTATAGGACAAAAATAGCACAAAAAAGGAGGAGACAATTGAGATACACTGGAGAAATTTCTTTTCTATACTAGTCAAATTAAAGTAGTATTAATCTGAATAGTTTGATTTAAAGTGTTAATTTTAATCTTAATGAAAACCACTAAGAAAATGACTCAAAAATATAGTAAAAGAAACAATAAGGGAATTAAAATGGCATTAGAAAATATCTAACACAAAAGAAGACAGTAGCAGAGGAGTAAAAAAAACACATAGAAAACAAATATCAAAATCACACACTTAAATCCTCCTCCCTAATTAATAAATGGATTAAATAACTACAATTACAAAGAGGGAACTGGAAGAATGGATGTATAATCCAATTACATGCTTTCTACAAGAAAATACAGTCTAGATCCAAAGACACAAATTTGTTGAGAGTAAAAGGATGGAAAAACATATATCAGGAAAATAATAATCAAAAAAGGACTGGAGTGACTATACTATCAGGCAAAATTGACTTTAAGAAAAAAAAGTATTACTTGATAATAATATTTTATATTGTTAAAAAGGTCAATTCCTCAAGAAGACATAACAATTATAAACATATATGTATCTAACAATGGGGCCACAAAATACATGGAGCAAAAATGGAAAGTATTAGAGGGAGAAATAGACAATTCATCAAGAATAGTTGGAGACTTTGGTTCCAACTTTCAGTAATGGACACAGCAACTAGGCAGAAGATCAGTAAGGAAATGTAAGACCTAGATAACACTATAAACAGATATCTATACAGATATCTATAAACACTCTATTGAACAACAATAGAATATATACATTTAAGTACATATAAAACATTTTCAAAAAGAGAACATACATTAGACCATTTTTAAAAACAGCTTCAATAAACATTACAGCTCTTTTAGAATTTGTCTAGCAGGTTTTATAGCTTTTACCAGAAAACCTCCCACAAAAAAAAAAATTTCATAAAGTTGAAAGAGATTGAAATAACTGTGTTGTCCAATGACAATGTAATTAACTTAGAAATAAATAATACAGCAAATTTGGAGAATTCAGAAGTATATGGAAATTAAATAACATACTCCTAAATAACAGTGAATCAAGAAATCACAAGGGAAATTAAAATATTATTTTAGATAAATAAAGATGCAAAATGTCACACTAAAATGTACGTGATGCAGCTAAATCAGTGCTTAGAGGGAAATTTACAGCTATCAATTCAAATATTAAGAAAGAAAATCTCAAATGAAAAAGTTAACCATGTATAACAAGCAACTAGAACCCAAAATAAGCAGAAGGCCAGAAATAATAAAGTAGCTGATATGGTTAAACTTTGTGTCCCCACCCAAATCTCATCTTGAACTGTAATCCCCATAATTCCAACATGTCTAGGAAGATACCTGGTGGGAGGTGACTGCATCTTGGAGGCAGTTTTCCCCATGCTGTTCTCATGAGAGTTGAGTGAGTTCTCATGAGATCTAATGATTTTACGAGAGGCCCTTCCCACTTTGCTACTCACTCTTCTCTCTCCCGCTGCCTTGTGAAGAATGATGTGTTTGTTTCCCCTTCTGCCATGACTGTAAGTTTCCGGAGGCCTCCCCAGCCATGTGAAAGTATAAGCCAATTAAACCTCTTTCCTTTATAAATTACCCAGTCTCAGGTATATATTTATAGCAGCGTGAAAATAGACTAATACAGTAAACTGGTACTGCAGAGAGTGGGGTACTACTACAAAGGTACCCGAAAATGTGGAATTAACTTTGGAACTGGGTAACAGGCAAAGATTGGAACAGTTTGGAGGGCTCAGAAGAAAACAAGAAAATGTGGAAAAGTTTGGAACTTCCTAGAGTTGTTGAATGGCTTTGACCCAAATGCTGGCATTGATAAGGACAATCAAGTCCAGGCTGAGGTGGTTTCACATAAGATAGTATAGTATTTGCATATAATCTACATATACTCTTCTGTATATTTTCAATCATCTCTAGATTACTTATTTAATACCTAATGCAGTGCTGCATGTTACTTCATTCTTGTGGATTCAATGCAGTACTGTTTGTGACAAATATAAGTTTTGATTTTTGAACTCTGTGAAATTTTTCACCAAATATTTTTGAATTGCAATTAGGTGAATCCATGGATGTGGAAATCATGGACACAGAGGGCCAACTGTATTTGGGTTGTTTCTACTTTTTGGCTATTATAAATAACCTGTTATGAACATTGTGTTATCACATAGAAAGGTTTTCATTTCTCTTGGTATATGCCTAGAAGTGGAATTGTTGGGTTTTATAACCAATGTTCAGCTTTTGAGGCAAACCTAAAGAGTTTTTTTTAAGTGCCTGGATTAGTTAAATTCACACTAACATTGTATGAGGGTTTTGATTTCTCCATGTCCTTATCATCACTTGTTATTGTCTATCTTTCTGCTTATAGCCATCCTAGTTGGTGTGAAGTGGTATCTCATGATCTTGATTTGCATCTTCGTAATCACTAATTGATATGGTTTGGCTCTGTGTCCCCACCTAAATCTCATCTTGTAGCTTCTATGATTTCCATATGTTGTGGGAGGAACCCAGTGGAGATGACTGAATCATGGAGGCAGGTCTTTCCCATGCTTTTCTCATGATAGTGAATGGGTCTCTAAAGATCTGATGGTTTTAAAAACAAGAGCTTCTCTGCACAAGCTCTCTCTTTGCCTGCTGCTATCCATGTAAGATGTGGCTTGCTCCTCCTTGCCTTCCATCATGATTGTGAGGCCTCCCCAGCCATGTGGAATTGTAAGTCCAATAAACCTCTTTCTTTTGTAAACTGTTCAGACTTGAGTATGTCTTTATCAGCAGCATGCAAATCGAATAATACACTAATGATTTGAGCATCTATTCATCTCATTAGTATGTTAGCTTCTTTGGTGAAATATCTATTCAGATCCTTTGCCTGTTGTTAAATTGGGTTGTCCTTTTATTATTGAGTTATATGTGTTACTTATATATTCTAATAGCCAGAAGGAGAGGAAGAACTTGTTGGGAACTGGAATAAAGGTGATTTTGCTATGCTTTAGCAAAGATACTGGAGGCATTTTGTCCCTGCCAAATCTGTGGAACTTTGAACCTGAGAGAGATGATTTGGGGTATCTGGCAGAAGAAATTTCTAAGCAGCAACGCATTCAAAAAGTTTGCTGAAAGCATGGAGCCCTCATGGAGAACCTCTGCTAGGGCAGTGCAGAAGGAAAATGTCAGGTCAGAGCCCTGACACAGAGTCTCCAGTGGGGTACTACCTAGTGGAGCTATGGGAAGAGGGCAACTGTCCTCCAGAACCCAGAATTGTAGATCCACCAACAGCTTGCACCATGCAACTGGAAAAGCCATACACACTCAACACCAGCCTGTGAATGCAGTCAGGAGGGGGCTGTACCCTGCAAAGCCACAGGGGTGGAGCTGCCCAAGGCCGTGGGAGCTCATGCCCTGGATGTGAGACATGGAGTCAAAGGAGATGATTTTGGAACTTGAAAGTTTAATAACTGCCCTATTGGGTTTTGATATCTGTAGAGGGTCCAATAACCAATACCCCAAGAATACCAAGGGAAGACTGTATCCATCAAATGATAAATAGATAAACAAAGTGTGGTAATGGTATAGCCATATAATCAAAATTATTCAGAAAACAAATAGGAAGAAATACTGATACTTGCTAACATGGGTGAACCTTGAAAACATTATCCTAAGTGGAAGAAGCCAGTCACAAAATGTCACAAATCATGTGATTCCATTGATATAAAATGAGTATAATAGGCAAATCCATAGAGACAGAAAGTAGATTAGTGGGTGCCAGAGGCTGGGTGTTTGGACAGTGTTGATAGTTGTGAAGATACTAAATATGTGAATATACTAAAATCCACTGAATTGTATACTTTAAAATGGTGAATTATGGTACATGAATTATATTTCAATATAGTCACTAAAAAAACCTATTATGAATTTGGTATTAGTAGTTAAGTTCTATTTTATATTTTTAAAACACAAATAATAATACTAATTATCTACCCAAGGCACTATATGTTGTTTCACTTCTTCTCTTAAAAGAAGGAACAATCAATTAACAAAAGAGGAAGTAATCTGGTGTAAAGTAAGTCCCATTTAGAGATGAGGTCTTGCTGCAACCATTTAACATTCTCTTCTTTGTACTCTTGAGACAATAATAAATGTATGTGCCAGGAGGAACAATTTCCATATCAATGGTCTGCTTGGGTATTTGAGGTTTGGAAGGGATTTTATGCTTAATGATTCTTTGAGGTTAACTTTAGACTTTCCAAATGCCAAAGAAATTAACTTTTCTTTAAAGTAAAGAGTAGGCCAGGTGTGGTGGCACACGCCTGTAATCTCAACACTTTGGAAGGCTGAGGCAGGAGGATCACTTGAGCCCAGGAGTTCAAGACCAGCCTGGCAACATGGCAAAATCCTGTTTTCAACAAAAATACGAAAATTAGCCAGGCATGGTGGCATGCACCTGTAGTCCCAGCTATGTGGGAAGCTGAGGCAGGAGGATTGCTTGATTCCAGGAGTTTGAGCTGCAGTGAGTTACAATCATGCGACTGTACTCCCATCTGGGTAACAGAACAAGACCTTGTCTCCAAATAAACAACAACAATAAAAAGTAAGGAACAATGTCACTAACCTGCTTTCCAAAAATTCTGAAAAATCATCCTGAAGTTCAAACTTGTGTAGGACTTCTCCAATTAGATAGCCACTGGAAAATGCCTTTGCAAATGACTTGGGGCCTGAGTTTCAAAACAATGAGATAAAAAACGTGAATACAATGTTGTGCATAGAGCTAATAATCTCATTATATATACATATACTAAAGACTACACAATTTAACTTGAACTCAAAATGCCATGAATATATTTCTAGAAACATCTTTTAATAACCAAAGGAAAAGGCTGATGTTTAACAATAGATATTTTATAAAGATCCCCAAATAAATGTAAATCAATAATTGATGAAATACACAGTTTTGAAGGAAAAGAAAGACAACTGATAAAATTTTTTTTAAATGCTACCAAGAAAATTTATAAATAACATTAGATCTAAAAACTAGCCTTCAAAATATTTTATAAAATTATACTCCAATACTTTTGTTACCCATACAACCTATGATGATAGCATATTTTGGCTAAGTGAGATGCAAGCTAACTTCTTTTAAACAAAGACTTCATTTTAACCTATAAAACAACAGAAATTTTACTAAAACCATTTGCACCTTCTTAAATAAAACCTCCTGAACATAATCAAACTTCTTTTTCATGGTTCAGAGGGGACACTGTGGTTCAGTTATTGTCCCACGCAATTATGGAGAAATAATCCAGAGGAAAACTGGCTTCGGGGCCAGAGACATCCGTGTTAGAATCTTGGCTCTGCCCCTTACAAGCTGTGTGATGTTGGGGAAGCTGCTTCATCTTCCTGAGTTTCAGCCTCACGTCTAGAACAGAGATAATCACATCTGTATCTTATCTCGGAGAGCTGTTTAATATTAATAGTTCTCTTTTGCTATTAGTAGTGTTTGAGAATTGCTGGATACCATGCCTGCCACATAGTAGGTACATAATGATAAGTGCAGAAAAAAATTTTTTTAAGTGTTCAATAAAATTTGCTTTTTTAAAAATGTTCTTAGTTTTGAGTCACTTGTATTCTTATAAGGTAAAAGATACAGAGTTACATGGTATTTAAAGATTATATATAAAACAAATACATATTATCATAGGCCAAAGCCATCATCTCTCAAATTACTTCAAAATCCTCCACAAATCTTCGACATGTTTCCATCAGGTTCCTTTAGGCAACCTCGGTTAAAATGCTATATGTCATTGCAGTTTCATAAATTCAGTCTTACCAAATTGTTCTATTTTACCTGTCTGACTAATAATGAGGTGGCTAATTGACCATGAAGAAATTATATTTCTTCATGATTTGTAGAGTGATGCTTGGTTGTGTGAGCTAAGTTGCTCCATAACAGCCACTGCACAGTCTTCACTTCAAAGATTACATCCTATCATAATATTTTTTGCATACCTGATACCAGCCCACAATTTTATCTGACTTTCTTAATATCTGTTCTCAAAACCCTTTATACTCAGAGTAATACCCAAGCCTTAAGTTGAGTCAATACAATAATAAAGGTAGTTTAAAAAGATGTCAATGATTCCCATTGATTCTATTTACTCAGGGTGAGCTCTTGAACTATCTAGAATGAGAATCTATTAATTATGTTTACATAATTTTTATTGGCAGTAGAAAAATAAAAGGTAGAAAACTTTCAGGGAAAGCAGTGCTTTTGTTTATGGATCACTTTAGCAACAAGTAAAGAAATGAAACTTATAAGCCCTAGGGAAATAAAAGCTTTCAATCACCTAACCTTGTGTTCAGCTATAGTTCACATGAGAACAGACACATTGCATCTATTCTTAAAGTCTACAGTCTGGCACCTATTAGTGAATTTCAGCAAGATTTTCCACAGACAGACCAGTTTCATCATCATTTTTAAACTATTCAGGGCAGAATGATCTCATTCAAAGCCCATGATACATTCTTCCAGAGTTGATGGTTTGATGCACTTCCTATCAGTCACATCTGTCCTTCCGAAGCTATGTCTTAATGGGAAACACAGAAGCAACACTTTAGAAAATATACTTAGAGGACAGTATGTCCTAAAGCTTCCAGCAGAGAATTTGAAATTCATGCCATACATGAGCTTTATAACTCAGCTAGATCTGTTGTGCTGCCTGGAATACCTTACAGCACAAGTTAAGCTTTAGCTTCATCATCTAGGCACTGAATTGTCCTGAATTTAACACAGCACCACTTGAATATCATAATGCCTTGTGATGCTACTGAAATGAGGATTGACTTGATCTTATACCAAATGCCATCTGTTATTTAGCAGGTGTCTTCTGGCTTCATACCTCAGTCTGTAAAGCAACTGAAACCCAAATGGCTCCTTTTGCCTCCAATAGGCAAAAGTGTGCCACCTCCTCCTGTGTCCTCCTTCCCTTGCAGACCCCAAAGCTCTCATTGCTACCACAACCCTCAACGTGCCACCCAGGGTGCTCTAGCTGTGTCTTTTACCTCTTCTGCCTGTTGCTTCCTTCTTTCTGCCTTTTCCCTTCTCTCCTCCCTAGCCTATCCCTATTCTTCCCTTAGCTTTCTAAAGAGCCGTTGGACATAGGCCTATTATTCATCTATGAATGTATCTGTGTCTTTCTATTCCTTGGCAATCAAGGTCTTATCCTAGTTTTTGGCTTATTGCTTTCTGTTCAAGAGCTGTTGCTATGTTACCTTCAGGTAATCTCTTTCCCTTGCTGCCTCCCTCTGGGGTTTGCACTGTGCCTGTTGTTCATGTTGACTGAATGCTGAAAGTCTAGCCCATGAATAACTGGGGAATACTAAATCGCTTTCCTTCATCTTCAAGGTGGCTGACAAATGGTCTGCAGCAAACTGTTTTCCACAAAAAGGTCACCAGAAATATAAAATCATCACCCATTTCCTTTGAAATGGCATGACATATTAATGAGGCAATTATGATATGAATAAAATAGAGGTGTTTATAGTATAAAGGTTAAAGAAGGATGGTAAACACTTACGTCCTTCATTGTCAGGGTGATTTATAACAAATAAGCAAGTACCAAAATATCTGTCTGAAGCATTTTATGCCTAAGACACTTCAGATTTACTGTGTGCCACATCAGCAGAAACTAGAATAATGAATGAAGAATATAGCAAATGATAAAAGCAACCAAGGGGAAACTTGGAGAAAAAAAATTAAAAGGAAAAGAAAAAAGAACACATATAAGAAATTAGACTAAGAAAGCAAAAGCTGAAGAAAAAGTGTATACTTTTAGATTAATAGGACTAATTGATTAAAAAGTATAAAATAAGAAAACAGATAAGAAGCCAGAGAGAGAGAGAGAGAGAGAGAGAGAGAGAGAGAGAGAGAGAGAGAGAGAGAGAAGGAGAGAAGACAAAGGTGATAGGGAAAGAGAAACAGTGAGGAAAAAAGAAAAAGCAAGAAAAAGCTTATTTTTCTTCTCTTTGGTTTATCATGTTCTTCTTCCCACAAATGTCACTGAATACTATGACTAATTTCATGACACCCACCTCTATAAATTAATTTGCACTAACAATTGAAATTCTGTATGGGGAAAAAGAGGCAGGTTGACTCCAGAACAAGGAACAATGAAAGAAAATGACAAGTAAATAAACCATGGGAGCCCAGTGACAACCTTCATCCTAAACCTAAAATTATGTACATCTGGGATTAAAATTATTCAGCAGCAATTCAACCCTGCCTCTAATCTTCCAAGCCACATGCCTGGTTCCCATCACTGAAGTTTCCTTTTGCTAATAAATCTTTGATGCGGATTTCTGTGATGGGTCTATGTTAGACTGTGACAGCAGGTGAAATATCGATGATCCTCTCCATCAAAATGGCCCTGAGTAAGCTGGAGGAAGCACAGAAAGCCATTCACATTCTGCGTGGTAATAAGGAGAGCACAGGTTCTGGAGAAAGATTCTCTGTTAGAGAATCCGTTAGAGAATCTCGTGGCTCATTTATAAGCTGCTTCACGTTGGGCAACTATGCAGCCAGTTTCTCATCTGTAAAAATGAGAGAATGATGGGCTCTATCTTGTAAGAGCAGTTTTGAGAATTAAACATTGTATGTAAAATGCTTGGTATAGTGCCTGTTCCACAGTAAAAGTTCCGTGACTATTTTTATTTTTACTCTTACTGTCTTCTAATTTAAGAAAACAGATCTTATTAATTACACAAACTGCAAATAACAGATCCTTAGTGATTACAGTAAAAACATTCTTGTTTAAAAGACAATTCAGTATTCAGAATGCAAATATTTGGCAATCCCTGAAATTCATATACAGGCTCACTCTTTAGGCCAGATAGGCTATATAACTCCCGTACTGATCTGGGGAAGCATGTGTACTTAAACACAGTCTATTTCTACAGCAAAATGTTCAGTCACATTCAGTAAAATGAATAATGACTAAACAGCCTCATAGCATTTCTGGTCAGGTTTTGCTGCCAAATGAATAATGCACAAAGTTGCAGCTTTCAGAGATTTTTGGATTTTAGACTTTTTTAGGTAAGGGACTCCAGACTCATACCATTTTATGCTCAGTGACTTTTACTCCTCCTTTACCAGAGTAGGAAAGATCCAGCCTGATAGATTGCCTGGATTATCAACTACATTTAAAAAACCAAGCAAATTTACTTTCATTTGAGATTAAAAAACAAAAACCTGTTGAAGGCTTGGAACTGGTGTGGCCCTATCAGGCCGCGGTGTTCCTAGAAACTGGCTGGGTGCTCACAGCTAGGCCTTGGCATTGTCCTGCTAAACTTAACCAATTTGACAGCACACCAGCATCAGACTCTGTGATCCTAATGGATCAAAACGAAAACAAAATCCCTCTGTAATCATGTCGGAGCTCAAACCAAAACAAGAATATTGTCCAACACAAAAATAACCAAATATGTCCCTGTTCTGGCTAATAAGAATAATTTTTGCTTCTCTACTAACTTTAGCTTTGCTTTGATCATTTTTACCACCTTCTAAATAAGATTTATTAAGATAGCCAAATCATAAAATTGCCTGTGCTTCTGGAGAGGATTTAATTCTCAGGAAAGCACCACTTCCTGGAACCATCCTCAAAAACACCTAACACAAGTCCAAGTCATTTCTAGCCCCTTCTTACTGAGATGTCCTGCAGTCCCCATGGTATGTGTTCTCTCTTGTTACAACAAGTCTATAAATCCAGCTTTGTTCAACTACAGATGTGTCCTGTGATCTTTGGCAGGGGACACTGATGTTTTCTTTCCTTTGGTAAAAGAATAGGATGGTCAGTCTTCACAATTTTATACTTTGAAGGCTTTATCATAATTCTTGAGATTTACTATCTGAAACTAAATCTCAACTGCAATATTAAAACCCTCTTTAATTGTGAAAATACTGAGCATACATCTTTTCTTGGAATTCCATTTCTTAAAAGTTTTGCTTTGAATTACGCAATGGCTTTCTGCTACTAGATTTGCTGTATTAATTTTTAGTCAATGAAAGCCAAGTTTTAATCAAGAAAAATGCTGTAAGGCTGGCCAAGAAATATAAAAATCTGTTGCTTTACGTCAGAAGCAATATATTTTCTAACGACCCTGAGAGCTTAAGTATGAGAAAATATGTAAGGTTTAGACTCGGTTTGAAGAAGACTAGAACTAAAAGGCAGCAGGCCCAGAATCAACTGCGAACTTCCTACTACCTAGCTGCATAATCCTAAACAATGCTCTTAACATATCTGATTAGATTTCCTCATCTGCGAAAGAAGAATTAAATGATGTCCAATATTATTTTTCAGATCTAAAGTTATATAATTCCATAATGTGGTAAGGTTACCAGAATACATTACAAACTCTTGCATAAATATTCAATGGGATTTTTGATATCTCCATCTTTTCTTAAAATAAAATATGATCCTTCTGAAAATGTCAGGACAAAAGACCAAATCAACAAAGTGTCATTAATGCATGAGAGGATGCTCCTAAAATTTGGGATGAAGAGTAGAAAAATATCACTTTCCAAACCAAATGCTACTAAGATTTAATATAAAAGGACAAGATTAATCATCTATGGAAACTCACTTGGAAAAAAACCCAATTAACAAGGAGCATAGATTATCTGTTAAAACTCACAAAAATTTACCTGTTTAATTTTTTTACATATCACATAGGCAATGATCTTGGGATATATTAATTAATCTTGTTTAAAATAAGAATATACCACAACAATAGAATAATTCACAACTTTTGTAATTTCGGAAGCTTTTGGTAGTAGAAGTAACACTGGAAAATATTATTGAACAGTGTGGCTTCCCGAAGTACTGTAGGACAGAGAGGCAGGAATTCTGACTCTAATCTAATTCACCTGTCACTGCTATCTAGATGAAATATCTCTAGATCAGAAAAATAAAACACAGCACATATTAGCTTTGACTGCCCCTCCAACAACTGTACCATTAATTAGCCTCACATGCTTGGCATTCTCATCCTGTTTCTTAGTCCAAACAAGCAACTATGGACCGAGTCACTTCTTTTTTTTTTTCTTTTTTTTTTTTTTTTTTTTTT
>PVKP010005971.1:31468-86160 GCA_004027715.1 Plecturocebus donacophilus | reverse complement strand
ACATTACTTCTGAGGCCTCTGTTCTGTTCTAGTGGTTTATATCCCTGTTTTGGTACCAGTACCATGCTGTTTTGATTAATCTATCTGAAGTTAATTTTAGTATAAGGTATAAGGAAGACTTCCAGTTTCAGCTTTCTGCACACGGCTAGCCAGTTTTCCCAACACCATTTATTAAACACGGAATCCTTTCTCCATTGCTTGTTTTTCTCAAGTTTGTCAAAGATCAGATGGTTGTAGATGTGTAGCATTACTTCTGAGGCCTCTGTTCTGTTCAATTGGTCTATATCTCTGTGTTGGTACCAGTATTATGCTGTTTTGATTACTGTAGTTTTGTAGTATAGTTTGAAGTTAGGTAGCATGATTCCTTCAGCTTTGTTTTTTTTTTTTTTTTTGCTTAGGATTGTCTTGGCTACGTGGGCTCTCTTTTGGTTCCATTGACTTCCTCTTTTCCTAAATGAATACACTTTAAGTCTTTTTCTTGCTTGATTGCCCTGGCAAGAATTTCCAATAATATGTTGAATAGGAATGATGAGAGAGGACATCCTTGTCTTGTGCCAGTTTTCAAAGGGAATGCTTCCAGCTTTTGCCCATTCGGTCCTTTTATTATTTTGAGATACATTCCATTGATACTTAATTTATTGAGAGTTTTTAGCATAAAGGGCTGTTGAATTTTGTTGAAGGCCTTCTCTGCATCTATTGAGATAACAATGCGGTTAGTGTCTTTGTTTGGTTCAGTTAATGTGATGGATTACGTTTACAGATTTTCATATGTTGAACCAGCCTTGCATCCCAGGGATGAAGCTAACTTGATCATGATGGATAAGGTTTTTGATGTGCTGTTGGATTTGGTTTGGATTCAAAAATATTGAAGATTTTTGCATCTATGTTCATTGTGGATATTGGCCTGAAATTTTCTTTTTTAGTTGTGTCTCTGCCAGGTTTTGGTATCAGAATGATGTTGGTGCCACAAAATGAGTTAGGGAAGATTCCTTCTTTTTGTATTGTTTGGAATAGTTTCAGAAGAAATGGTACCAGCTCCCCTTTGCATGTCTTGTAGAATTCAGCTGTGAACTCATCTGGACCTGGACTTTTTTAGGTTGGTAGGATATTAATTGCTGCCTCAACTTCAGCTTTTGTTATTTGTCTATTCAGGGATTCAACTTCTTGCTGATTCAGTCTTGGGAGAGTGTAAGTGTCCAGGAATTAATCTATTTATTCTAGTTTTACTGGTTTATGTGCATAGAGGTGTTTGTATTAATCTCTGATTGTAGTTTGCATTTCTGCTGAATCAGTGGTGATATCCCCTTTATCATTTTTTATTGCATCTATTTGAGTCTTCCCTCTCTTCTTTTTTATTAATCTGAATAGTGGTCTATTTTGTTGATCTTTTCAAAAAACCAGCTCCTGGATTTGTTGGTTTTTGAAGGGTTTTTTGTTTCACTATCTCCTTCATTTCTGCTCTGATCTCAGTTATTTCTATCTTCTGCTAGCTTTTGAGTTTGTTTGATCTTGCTCCTCTAGTTCTTTAAATCATGACTTTAGGATGTTGATTTTAGATCTTTCCTTGCTTCTCAGGTGGGCATTTAGTGCTATAAATTTTTCTCTAGGTACTGCTTTAAATGTGTCCCAGAGATTCTGGTACATTGTGTCTTTGTTCTCATTGGTTTTGAAGAACATCTTTATTGCTGCCTTAATTTCATTATTTATCCAATAGTCATTCAGGAGCACGTTATTCAGTTTCCATGTATTTGTGTGGTTTTGAGTGAGTTTCTTAATCCTGAGTTCTAATTTGATTGTGCTGTGGTCTGAGAAACTGTTTGTTATGATTTCCATTTTTTTGCATTTGCTAAGGAGCGATTTACTTCCAATTATGTGGTCAACTTTAGAGTAATTATGATGTGGTGCTAAGAATGTATATTCTGTGGATTTAAGGTGGATAGTTCTGTAGATGTCTATTAGGTCTGCTTGGTCCAGATCTGAGTTCAAGTCCTGGATATCCTTTGCTAATTTTCTGTCTCATTGATCTGTCTAATACTGACAGTGGAGTGTTAAAGTCTCCCACTATTACTGTGTGAGAGTCTAAGTCTGTAGGTCATTCAGAACTTGCTTTGTAGGTATCTGGGTGCTCCTATATTGGGTGCATATATATTTAGGATAGTTAGCTCTTCTTGCTGCATTGATCCCTTTATCATTATGTAGTGCCCTTTTCTGTCTCTTCTGATCTTTGTTGGTTTAAAGTCTGTTTTATCAGAGACTAGGATTGCAACCCCTGTTTTCTTTTGTTTTGTTTTGTTTTTTGCTTTCCATTTGCTTGGGAAATCTTTCTCCATCCCTTTATTTTGAGCCTATGTGTGTCTTTGCATGTGAGATGGGTCTCCTGAATACAGCACACCAATGGGCCTTGACACTTTATCCAATTTGTCAGTCTGTGTCTTTTAATTTGGGCTTTCAGCCCATTTACATTTAAGGTTTATATTAGATATTTGAATTTGATCCTGCCATTTTGATGCTAGCTGGTTGTTTTGTCCATTAGTTGATGCAATTTCTTCATAGTGTCAATGGTCTTTACAATTTGGTATGCTTTTGCAGTGGCTGGTACTGGTTGTTCCTTTCCATGTTTAGTGTTTCCTTCAGGAGCTCTTGTAAGGTAGGCCTGGTGGTGACAAAAATCTCTCAGCAGTTGGTTGTCTGTAAAGTTTATTTCTCCTTTACTTATGAAGCTTAGTTTGGCTGGATATGAAATTCTCGGTTAAAAGTTCTTTTCTTTAAGGATGTTGAATATTGGCCCCCACTCTCTTCTTGCTTGTAGGGTTTCTGCCAAGACATCCACTATGAGTCTGATGAGCTTCCCTTTGTGGGTAACCCAATCTTTCTCTCTGGCTTCCTTTAGCATTTTTTCCTTCATTTCAACCCTGGTGAATCTGACGATTATGTGCCTTGGGGTTGCTCTTCTTGAGGAATATCTTTGTGGTGTTCTCTGTATTTCCTGGACTTGAATATTGGCCTGGACTTTTTTGTATTTCCTGGACTTGAATATTGGCCTGGACTTTATTGTATTTCCTGGACTTGAATATTGCCTTGCTAGGTTGGGAAAGTTCTCCTGGGTAATATTCTGAAATGTGTTTTCCAAATTGGTTTCATTCTCCCTGTCACATTCAGGTACACCAATCAAACATAGATTTGGTCTTTTCACATAATCCCATATTTCTTAGAGGCTTTGTTCGTTTCTTTTCACTCCTATTTTTCTAATCTTGCCTTCTCATTTTATTTCATTGAGTTGATCTTCAATCTCTGACATCCTTTCTTCCGCTTGATCTATTCAAATATTGAAACTTGTGTATGCGTCATCAAGTTATCATGCTGTGTTTTTCAGCTTCATCAAGTTGTTTATGTTTTTCACTATGCTGGTTATTCTAGGTAGCATTTTGTCTAGCCTTTTTTCAAGGTCCTTAGTTTCCTTGTATTGGGTTATAACATGCTTCTTTAGCTCAGAAAAGTTTGTTATGACCCACCTTCTGAAGCCTGTTTCGGTCGATCCATCAAATTCATTCTCTATCCAGTTTTGTTTCCTTGCTAGTGAGGAGTTGTGATCCTTTGGAGGAGAAGAGGCATTCTGTGCTTTGGCAGTTTCAGTCTTTTTGTGCTGGTTTCTTCTCATTTTCATGGATTTATCCATCTTTGGTCTTTGAAGTTGGTGACTTTTGAATGAGGTCTCTGAGTGGACTTCCTTTCTGTTGATGTTGAAGCTATTTCTTTCTGTTTTTTAGTTTTCCCTCTAACAGTCGGAACCCTCTGCTGCAGGTCTGCTGGAGGTCCACTTCAGATCTTGCTTGTTTGGGAATCACCATGGGGTCTTCAGAACAGCAAAGATTGCTGCCTGTTCCTTCCTCTGGTAGCTTTGTCCCAGAAGGGTACTCGCCAGATGTCAGCCAGAGCTCTTCTGTATGAGTGACTCCTAGTCAGGATAAATGGGGTTCAAGGAGCCACTTGAGCAGGCAGTCTGTCCCTTATCAGAGCTCAAGTGCTGTGCTGGGAGCTCCATTGGTCCCTTCAGAGCTGCTGGGCGGGGACATTTAAGTTTGCTGAAGCTGGACCCACACTGCCCCTTTTCCCAGGTGCTCTGTCCCAGGAAGGTTGGGGCTTTATTTATAAGTCACTAATGGGCTGCTGCCTTTTTTCAGAGATGCCCTGCCTAGCAAGAAGGTAGTCTAGTCACAGTCTTTCTGCAGAGGTTTTGCTGATTTGCTGTGGGCTCTGCCCAGCTGCTGTGTAAACTTCCCAGTGACTTCGCTTACACAGGTGAGTTTAGAACTGCCTACCTGAGACTCAGTAATGGCAGACACCCCACCCCACACCGAGCTCGAATATCCCAGGTCGAGCTCTGACTGCTGTGCTGGCTGCCAGAATTTCAAGCCAGTTGATCTTAGCTTGCTGGTTTTTGTGGGAGTGGGACCCACTGAGCCAGATCACTTGGCTCCCTGGCTTCAGCCCCCATTTTTTTCAGGGGAATGAACAGTTCAGCTTCCCAGTTTTGTGCTGGAAGCCCTGGTCACTGGTGTTGTAGGCACCAGAGGGAATCTCCTGGTCTTTGGGTTGTGAAGACTGTGGGAAAAGTGCAGTATCTGAGCCAGAGTGTCAGAGTGTCCAGAAAAGTCCCTAATGGCTTCCCTTGGCTAGGAAAGGGAGTTCTACGGCTCCTTGCACTTCCTGGGTGAGACAGCACCCCACCGTGCTTCAGTTTGCCCTTTTTGGGCTTCTCCCACTGTCTAACCAGTCCCAGTGAGATGAACCTGGTACTTCAGTTGGAAATGTGGAATCACTTGTCTTCTGTATTGCTCTTGTTGGGAGCTGAGGACTGGAGCTGTTCCTATTCTTGTTTACTGACTTGGATGTCCTTTATTTTTTTCTCTTGTCTGAGTGCTCTGGCTGGAACTTCCAGCACTAGGTTGAATAGAAGTGGTAAAAGTGAGCATCTTTGTCTGCTCCAGTTCTCAGGGGAATTCTTTCTTTTCCCCATTCAGTATAATGTGGCTGTAGGTTTATCATAGACGGCTTTTATTACATTGAAGTATATTCCTTCTATGCTGATTTTGGTGAGGATTTTAATCATAAAGAGATACTGTATTTTGTCAAATGCTTTGACATGATCTTAGGATTTTTCTTTTTAATTCTGTTTATGTGGTGTATCACATTTATTAACTTAATGATGTGAAATCATCCCTGCATCCCTGGAATGAAATCCACTTGATCATGGTGGATTATCTTTTTGATAAGCTGTTGGATTCAGTTAGCTAGTATTTTGTTGAGGATTTTTATATCTATGTTCTTCCAGGATAGTGGCCTACAGTTTTATTTTTGTATTATATCTTTTTCTGATTTGGGTATTAGGGTGATATTGACTTCATAGAATTATATAGGGAGAATTCCATCTCTATCTTGTGGAATACAATTGATACCAATTCTTTGAATGTCTGACAGAATTCAGCTGTTAATCCATCTGGTCCTGATCTTTTTTTTTTTTTGTTAGCATTGCCCCTTACTTCCTCAAAGCATGTAGTTGTATATAAAACAACCTAATCAAGAGAATAACTGCCCCATTATATTCTCAGGTCCTGCCCACATTCAAGGGGAGGGATTTATACAGGGAATCTGTACCAGAAGGTAGATGTCTGGGGACCATCTCAGAATTCTGCCTATTATACTCTATAAACTTATGTTAAACCAAAATAATCTGCTTCTCAGTGTCAAAAAAGTGATATCATTTGTTCAACAAATCAGGTGTTGCCATGTTCTTTTATATGTATTATCTTCCACAATCTGATTCAAAGAATCTTAGACGTCATTTTCTACTTCTTTGTTATTCTGAAAAAAAAATTACTAGCCAGACCATGTAGTTATGTGAAAAATTACTTTAAAGAGCTAGCATAGGCCAGGTGCCATGGCTCACACCTATAATTCCAGTGCTTTGCAAGGTTGAGGCAGGTAGAACACCCAAGGTCAGGAGTTTGAGCCCAGCCTGGCCAACATGGCAAAAACCCATCTCTACTAAAAATACAAAAATTAGCCACGTGTGGTGGCACGTGCCTATAATCCC
This sequence comes from Plecturocebus donacophilus, assembly GCA_004027715.1. Classification (NCBI taxonomy): domain Eukaryota; kingdom Metazoa; phylum Chordata; class Mammalia; order Primates; family Pitheciidae; genus Plecturocebus; species Plecturocebus donacophilus. The sequence goes on along the minus strand of PVKP010005971.1, from coordinate 80,066 downwards.
AGCTACTCAGGAGGTTAAAGCAGGAGAATTGCTTGAACCCAGGAGATGGAGGCTGCAGCCAGCTGAGATTACACCACTTGACTCCAGCCTGGGCAACATAGTGAGACTCTCAAAACAAAACAAAACAAAACAAATAGCTAGCATAAAATCACTGTCTAAAGAAAAATTACAAATTATTAATATCTATAAAATCCAATTCTATATAGAAGTAAAATTTTTTATTATGTTTATTTTATTTTCAAATGATGAAAATAATATACACTTGTTACAAAAGAAATACAGAAACATAAAAAGAAGAAAAAACATGTCTATAATGTTCAACCTGCAAAGTAATAATGCCTAGCATTTTGTTATATTTATTTTCAGGTTTCTTTCTTTTCCCCTGTATTTAAAAGATTATCCAGATCACCCTTCTACTTCATGGTTAAAAGCACAGCTCTTAAGAAGCTCCTAGAACTGATAAATGAATTCAGCAAGGTTTGCGGATACAAAGTTTCCTGGCTATTTGACTTTTTTAGTTACTTAAGTTTTAGGTTTTTATTATATATTATATATAATTGTTATATATGATATATATATATATAACATATATAAAACGTATATAATATATATACATGACTTTTTTTAGTTGCTTAAGTTTTAGGTTTTTATTATATATATAATATATACATAATGTAATATATAATATGTATGTGTGTGTGTATATATATATATACACACACACATACATACATAATACACACATACATACATAATACATACATCCATATATAGACACACAGAAATGCAAAGTAAATAAGGCTCTTTCCAGAATCAAATAAGAATATTGGTACAAAATATTTAATATATGAGCTATAGTAAGCATCATATAAATGTGTTTTTACATAAATGGTAAACCTATAGATACACACACACATTTCTTTTGGTTACTATAACAAATTACCACAAACATATCTTCTTAAATAGTACAAGTTTACTCTTTATCATTCTGGTAGTCGGAAGTACAGAATTAGTCATAGTGAGCTAAAGTCAAAGTGTCGTCAGAATAAGTACTTCAGAATTCCAGTTCCTCCTTGAGGTTCTGAGGAGATAATTTGTTTTCATTGTCTTTTTCAGTTTTACGTGCTGTGCTTACATTTTGGCTTGTGGCTGTTTTCTCTGTCTTCAAAATCTACATCTTTAAATTTCTCTTTATTCCCTTCATAATTGCTTCTTTTTGTATTTTACTACAAGCAGTAAGAATAAATCAATCCATACCTTTAACACTTTGCTCAGAAAACTCCTTAGCTAAATATTCAAGTTAATCTCCTAGAAATTCCTAGAAAACAAGTTCACTGCTTCCAAAATATAATGGTAGGACAGCCATAGTAGAATAATCATGGACAATCCCACTCAAAAATCAAAAAAAAGAAAAAGGGAGTTGGTTCTCTCAAGCAATTTTAAACTTCGGCAAGGCCACTCCATTATGTTTTAAGGACTGGAATTATCTTCTGTGACTTTAGGCTCATCCCTCTGTGCCAGCAGTTCCACCCTCAGAGTCACTTTTCCTTAATGTTGCAGGAAAGCATATGTTTGCAGCTAATTGGTTTTATCAGCCTACCCCCTGCCTATAGAATTCTGGGAGTTCAGCAGCTTCAGTTCATCTCCTCTGTCCTTTTAGAGTAAAATTAGCAATGTTTCTTCCGATATATCATTCTCAAATATCAGTGAGTCTTCTGTGTATGTCACAGAAATTCACTCTATTAGACAAGTGGGTTCTCCACAGCTTTTTCTGAATTATGTTTTTTCTAATTTTGGCTTTTCCAGAGATAGCTGAGAGGATCCATGAGTCAGACACCTAAGCTCCTCAAAGAGTCATAGGTGTGACTGAATACTGACTGTGAGCTTTTGTTACTTCTAAGAAATTAGCAAAAGGATGTCCAGATAGATTCTTGGATTTTCCTCAGAGCATGCTTCTCTGACAGTAAATCCCATTATAGCATCTTTTACAGTCTAGATAAACTGAAAATTTCCAAAATCATCAATTCTGATTCTTATTTGCTTAATAGTTGTTCCTTCAATTTATCTCTTCCTCTTACATTGTACCATAAGTAGCAAAAAAGAAACTAAGCCTTGGCTTCAATACTTTGCCTGGAAATCTCAGTTATATATCCAAGTTCATCCCTTACAAGTATAGGACACAATGCAGGTAGGCTTTCTGCCTTATATAAAAAATGATTATCTTTACTTCTGTTTCCAATAGTAGGTTGTTTTGTAAAATTTAAAGATTCTTTTGATGGCAAGACACAATACAGGGACATTCAAATAAAAGGCATAACTTTTGTTATTTATGGCTTGAAATGAGAGAAGGCTGCAGGAAGAGCCACAGGGGAAGTTGTAACTGGAGACAGGGTAATTGCAAGTTGGAGCTTTAGGGGAAAGTTTATGTACAGCAAGTGGAGTGACGTGTGCTGGGTTTCAAGGGCTCCCTGTTGATTGACTCATTTGAGTAATTTCTCCCTAGTTGCCTGGCATCTGGCTCTGGGGTGATTGAAGTTGATGCATAGCAGCTCATAATATGAGAGCTTGACAAGGGATGTGGTTACCGTGTGGACTTAGGCAGCTCCTCAAGAAGGGGAACTATCCAGCCTCTAGCCAGGGCCTAGTTCTATAGTGGATACATATCAAAGTATCACTTTATACCCCACAAATATATGTGATTATTGTTTGTAAATTAAAAATAAAATAAAGCTTAAAGACTGGATAAATACAGAAAAAAAAAGAAGAAAACCATGTTACATTTGTTCCTCAAGTCTTTCTAAGCCCTCACCCGTGGAGTTTAACATCCATATTTCTACAAAAAGTCTATTAGAGACAATCAAGATTTTTTCTATGTTGCTTCCTGAAACTCCTCTAGCCTCTACCCATTACTCATTTCAAAGCCACTTCCACACACAAGTGTGTTCTACATCTGGCTTTTCTGCTTAGTATACATTGGACATTTCACCATAGCAGTAATATAGGTCTAGATCACTATTTTCTATATTCCATTGTGTGGCTGTGTCCTCACTTATTTATGGACAGTCAAGTATTTCTTAGCTTCTCACTATTTCAAATAGTGCTACGATTGACATTTGGAAATTTGTTAATTATTTTCTTAAAATTCTACATTATTTTGATTGGTCAAGTTGTTATCTCATACTACCCTTAGATACCTTTTATCTAGTTCTTTTAAAATGTTCTTTGATAGGGTTTATCCCCCCAAATAGTGTATGTTTGTTACATTTCTTTTTAAATAATTTAGAATTCTGTTGTTCTTTGAAAATAGTATCTTAATTTCCATTTGTTTTCTAGTAGTTCCTCACCAATATAGAAGAACAGTTGTTTCTACGTGTTAATCTTATAGCCAGCAACCTTGAGAACTCTCCTTTTAGTCCTAATAGTTTGCTGAATTTCACAAGTTTCTATGCAAAACATTACAGTATGTGTAAACAATGACTACTAAATCTCTTCCTTCCGTAGTATACACCGCTCACTGTGGCCACCCCCCGGCTGCTGTGAATGCCACTGTTAATGGCTCACACAGGCCAACGTCCTCCATAGAATAGCCATTCAGTGATTAGAGGTGCTTCACCAGGACTTGCCTGGGAATTATGCCCTATCATTCCATGATGGCACACATCACGTGAGCGTCACTTACCTAAAGACAAAATAAACTTTGGGCAATTTATACTCCAGAGCTCTCCTTAAGATCATGCTGAGGCTACATTTCACATAAAATTGTGTTTCTCAACTTTTTTCCGATTATTTGTCCCCTAAAGAAACTTCATAGACAGTTTTTTTTTCCCTAATCATCCACTTCCATGAAATTTTGATGCCAAAATAGACCATCTATGTGTTTATTTGTGTATTGTGGTGCTTTAGAGGGCTACACACCAGTATAATATCTTTCACCTCCCAACAATTAATTTTCATTCCCTTGGAGGTGAGATTGTCCCACTGAAAATATATGATCTGAATTACATCGTTGCTTAATTTACTTCCTTTCGTTTATCCTGCTTACCTCCCTACCTCTAGGTTTCTTGTGAGAGCTCTTTTAATAAATCACTTTTTCCTTTTAATTGTTTGTTTCAGAGCATGGGTCTGAAGAATGTTAAGATAATTTTATTAGGTGAAAAATATTCTAACTGGGTACAATAAACCTATAATATAAGTTTAGAAAAACTGACATTTTAACAATATTCAGTCTTCTTGTCTAAAATTATGGTGCAGTGCTTCCTTCATGTAATCAAGCATTCTTACATGTCCCTAAAATATTACATGCATTTCTTATTAAAATTATTCCTGTTTTACATTGGTTGTTAATGTGAAAGTATTTTTATTACCATTTTACTTTCTGACTATTATTTATCTTTATAAATATTTTCAAGAGTATATTTATATATTTTTATTTTTAAATTTAATTTAATTTAATATTAAGTTCCAGGAAATATGTGCAGGACATGCAGGTTTGTTACATAGATAAACATGTGCCAAGATGGTTTGCTGTACCTATCAATTCATCTCCTAGGTGTTAAGCCCCACATACATAGCTATTTATCCTGGTGTTCTCCATCCCCCAAAACTATAACTAATAGTAAAAACACTGTATTTTCAAATAATGCCAAGAAAATAGAATTGATAACATCTTAAGAACAAATAATTCAAAACTAACAAAAAATGAATGGAAATAAAATCGAGATCTAAACACAAGCAGGCACCTAACAATGAAAAAATATGGCAGTGTATCAAAAAGGACATTATGAGGAATAAAAAATAAACTGAGATCATAGTACAGATGTTTCTCAACTTAATGATGGTCCAACTTATGATTTTTTTAGTTTATGATGGAGCAAAACCTAGATGAATTTAGTAGAAACTGTACTTTGAATTTTGAATGGTGATTATTTTTCCCCCAGGCTAGCAATATACAGTATAATACTCTCTGGCACTGCTGGGCAGCAGCAGTGGTAGCAGCAGTGAGCTATGGCCCTCAGTCAGCTGCAGGATCATGAGGGCAAGCACAGAGACTCTACAGTGGACTGTGTTGCCCGATAACTTCACCCAGCTATAGGCTAATATAAGTCCTCTGAGAGCATTCAAAGTAGGCTAGACTAGTTATGATGTTCGGTAATTTAGGTGTATTAAATGCATCTTCAGTTTATGTTATTTCCAACTTGCAATGGGTTTATCTTGATGTAATGCCATTTTAAGTCAAAGAGCATCTATATTTCTTAAACTAAGCAGATGTGTAAGCTACATAAAGTTGTCTGAGAAGTAAACAATGGGTAAGATACTAGGTTATGTTAAAAAAGAAAAGGCAAGGAAGAATCATTGAATAACTGTCTTTCTTTATTGTAGTATTATTACAAGTGCTGACTGGGCCCTTGTAATAATACTGCATTGTTGGAAGAGAATGTTTCTACCAATAATGATAATATTAGGTTGGTGCAAAAGTTTTTGCATTGTTGAAATTTGCTGTTTGATACGGGAATACATTCTTAAATGTGGTTATGTTACACATCACTTTAATGTACATTTCTCACTTTATGGGTTTTTTTGGCTAATGACTTATTACTTCTTGTTTATTTTATGTTTATTTTAGATTATGGAAATGATATTGAACAAAAAGGAAATTCGAGCCATCTTCTTACCCAAGTTCAAAATGCATCGTACAGCAGTAGAGACAGCTCACAACATCAACAACGCATTTGACCCAGGAACTGCTAACAAATCTACAGTGCAGTGATGGTTCATGAAGTTTTGCAAAGGAGACAAGAGCTTTGAAAATGAGGAGCATAGTGGCCAGCCATTGGAAGTTGACAAAGACCAATTGAGAGCAATCATCGAAGTTGATCCTCTTACAACTACATGAGAAGTTGCTGAAGAACTCAAGAGTCGACTATTCTATCATCATTTGGCATTTGAAGCAAATCAGAAAAGTGAAAAAGCAAGATAACTGGGTGCCTCATGAGCTGAGCAAAAATAAAGAAAAATAATTTTGAAGTGTCGTCTTCTCTTATTCTATGCAATAATGATGAACCGTTTCTCAGATTGTGATATGCAACAAAAAGTGGATTTTATACAACAACCATCGACAACCAGCTCAGAGGTTGGACCGAGAAGAAGCTCCAAAGCACTTCCCAAAACCACACTTGCACCAAAAAAGGGCATGGTCACTGTTTGGTGGTCTGCTGCAGGTCTGATCCACTACAGCTTGCTGAATCCTGGTGAAATCATGACATCTAAGAAGTATGCTCAGATAGTTGATGAGATGCACCGAAAACTGCAATGCCAGCAGCTGGCACTGGTCAACAGAAAAAAGCCCTATTCTTCTCCATGGCAATGTCCAGCCGCATATCACACAACCAACACTTCAAAAGGTGAACAAATTGGGCTACAAAGTTTTGCCTCATCTGCCACATTCTCCTGACTTCTCGCCAACTGACTATCACTTCTTCATGCATCTCAACAACTTTTTGCAGGGAAAATGTTTCCACAACCAGCGAGATGCAAAAAATGCTATCTAAGAGTTTGTCAACTCTTGAAGCATAAATTTTTATGCTACAGGAATAAACACATTTATTTTTTATTGGTAAAAATATGTTGATTGTAATGGTTTCTATTTTGATTAATAAAGATGTGTTTGAGCCTAGTTGTAATAATTTAAAATTCAGAGCCTGAAAGCATAATTACTTATGCACCAACTTCTTTTATAGAAGTGTATTTTCTTTTATCACCTATTTAGAATTATCAAATCATACATTGTTGGAGCTGGCTGACAACTTAAGAGATTTCCTAGTTTGCCTTCCTCGTTTAAAAAATAAAGAAGTTAAGCTCCAAGTAGGCTAAATTGATCTTTAATTAGGTGAAATTATTTTCCCTGTGATTTCCCTTCTTCAGGTGAAGCCATCAGAATTCATTCAAGCTAGAAATCTGAGTCATTTTTAAATTACTCTTCCTTTTTAATCTCATACCCAATCAGTGAGCCACATGCTATTTAGTTTTATATCCTACACATCTCACTAACCCATAGACACTAAGGTAGTTTAGGTCCTCATCATTGCCTCCACTCTTTCATACCGCCAATATTCTTGTGCATCTTCTGCCAGCCACATACTGCACCAAATGCTGAAAATATGACAGTAATATTCTGTTTGTGGCTCCCTTGGGTTCCCACTTCCTCCTTATTTTGATCTGTCTTTAATACATTTATTGGAGACTGTCTTATAGAACACAAATCTTATTATGATTTCCCTTGTTCAAAATTCTTTAGCAGCTTTCTGTTACCATGTGAGATTAACATTAAGTCCGTTGGTCTTTCTCAGAGTGATTCTTACCTTTACTTCAGGCTCCTTTCTTGCTCATGTTCAAGCTTTGGGTCTACCATTCCACAGATCTCCATGCCTCACAGAGGTACTAAGTTTTATCTAACTGTAACAGGCACATTCATTCTGTAAATGTAGAATGTTAACCTTCCTTTTTCTAGCTCATTTGGGGGAAAGTGAGGATGTCATATGTGTGATCCTGAGTCATCTCCTTGTTTGTTGCTGCCACATGAAATATGTTTTCTCCCCTGCTTTCAGCTCTAACTCTGGTCATCATTTACCCTACAGCTGGGCACCACCTTATACTCCAAGATGCTTGGTTCTTCAATATAGCACTGCAGCAGCAGTGCTAGCTACAGTGAAAGGTGATATGAGGAGGATACTTCTTCTTTTATGGACCCATCCCTTAAATCTCCATAAGAATCATTGCAAAAAATAAGATTTTATGTATGTAACACATTTTATTACAGTATTGATAACTAGAGAAATTAAAATAAATGTAAACCAAACAGCTTTAGATGCTAGTAAAATTGTTCCTAGTATTCAAAGAAAAAAATGAATAATAATCAATGCCCTTGTTCTTAGCCTTAATAATAGAAAACTTAAGAAATGCTTTGGCACATCATGTATATTCTTCAAGATTGCCATGATAGTGTGGGGTACTAATGTGCCTCTTAATTTTTTCTGTAGTTTTGGAATGAGTAACTATTAAAACACACATATGTACATATACAAATATACAAGCCCTTTATGAAGACATTAAAAATTAATGGTCTGAAACTACCTTAAGAAATTTTTTTCTATATGCAAAAATGCTTGCACTGTTATCCCTGGCCACACTGTATGTAGAGCTGAATATTCTAATGAAGAGCAAATTTACTTTATTTTTGTAGGTCCTAGAAAATACTCAAAAGATTACTGGATTTTTTTAAAGTGGACTGTTCAAATACCTTGACAAACAAAACAATTTATATATTGCTCCTGTCTGGAAAATAAAAATCCACTCGAATAGTTGGACATATGAGTTTTAGAGAAGAAAGAAAGGAAATTACTCTTTCAAAACATATAGTTTTAAACGTTTTCATATACTCTTTCTCTTGCTAAAAATGTTCAAGTTGAAGTGTCTTCTCTCTGATTCCTCCCTTACTCCCCTGTGCATTTACCTGATTTTCTCTCCTATATTTCTCATAAAAATCTGCACTTAACTTTACTATAACTCACCACATCTCATCATATTTATTTACATCTTTCTCACCAGTGAGCTCCTGTGGAGGCAAAAAAAATAAGATTTTATTCATCTGTGTCTTCTAGTACTTACTGATAGTAGGCGTTCAATAAATATTTTGTAAATAAATTAGAGAAGGAATACATTCCTAAAATTATACAAATTTGTGACCAGATAGTTAACAAAACTAAGAATTTATGACTCCTACTCTAGTATTTTCCATAGTCATATAATTTGGTCTATAAACTGTATAAAATATAAAATTCCCAAATTGCAGGCTAGACATCCAAGAAGTTTAATGAATTTTTTAAGATCACATTTATAATGTCAAAAACGCCATTATTTCAGTCAGGATAGATTAGGTTATGCTGCAGTAATAATCTCAAAATTTCTAAAGACTGAAAAAAATGAAGATTTTCTTATTGCTCCTGCTACCGGTCCACCAAGGTAAGAAGAGGCTATCAATATTGCCATTGAGAGACAGGTTGATGGGGCAGCCATAGTCTTGAACATTGGGTGCATGTTCAAGTAGAAAAAAGGGAAAGAAGTATTCTGAAGAGTGTCCACCAGCAATTAACTTCTCTGGTCTGGAAGATATTACTTCCACTCACTACTCATTACAGGATCCCCAGCCAACAACAAGGAGATTGGAAAGTATAATTCTACCATGTTTCCAGATGGGAAAAGAACTGGAGATAATAATTGTTTAGCAAATATTTTCCTTAAAAATGCAAGCTGATTGAACCTAAAGTACAATTTAAAAAAAATGCAAGCTGGTCAAGACTAATACAGAGACTTACACATAGTAAGTATATCAGAGATATTTGCAAAATCAAATATAATTTTTATTTCTAGTCCAATATTCTTTCTACTAGGCAGTTGTGGGATACATTCATTTCAGAAAAGATACTAAGGATGTGGGTATTTTTATTTTAAGCTAATTCAGATAAAATAAGATAAATGTGAAACTATTCAAGGAATTATATATCTTAGCTTTAGACCAAGAGATTTTGATGAAAAATAGCTGTCGTTAGCTACACAGAAGGTGATAATAAGAAAAACCATGACGAAGGTTGTTCACAGATTGCTGAATACAGAGAAATAAACTTAAAGGTCAATAAAAAGTTAAATGGGGTGATTCTCATAAGTGCCATATAAAAGCAGCATGACCCCTTCCTCCCCTAGAAAGGGCTTTGGGGCAGGAAAGCCCAAAATTCTAGGCTAATTCATTCCTAATTATCAATGTAACCTCAACTCTTCTGTAGGCATATATCTTGCTATAAAAAAAGAAAATGTGGAGTAATGTATAAGACTCCTTACAATTTAAAATTATGTGAGCTATGTGAGTTAACTTGTCATAACTCAGATTAGGAATAACTTCTGTAATAGTTATGGTGGCAGTAACTGCTGCAGTGAATACTCCTTAAAATATCAATCACATAAAATAATAGAATTCTATTTTTCACCCACCTAACAATGTTCCTGTTTTTCCACATGGTGATTCATTGACCCAGGCTTCTCCATCTATTGGCTCTATCATTCACAGGAACTTCAGAGTCCTCTGCTTCTAGTGGGAAAAAACGGAGAATGGAGAAACCTAAACCATAAGTGGCATACATCATTTCTACTTAGCTTTTTTTGAGAGAATTTCTCACTGGTGAGAGCACATAACTGCAGCTTTATACAAAGGAGGCTGGAGAAATGTAGTCCCTGTCTGGAGATTCCTCTCCCAGCACTAACTTCACACTGTGGAAGTAGAGACTTGAGTTTTTTGGAGAACATCTAACCCCCGACATGTATTCTCAAGTCCTTCTTGATCGCCACCTCCCTCCATCAAAGAATTTATCACTGCTCTCTGTTGTTTCCCTTATGCTCAGGCAGAATGCTATCCTGAGGTCTGCATTAGTTGGTTTCCTTAGGTAACAAAAATTCAACAGCAGAGACAGCTTTTATTTTAGACTTGTACCTTCTAGCATGTAGCCCTGTTCCAGGATATAACAATTATTTTGTAATATATATATATATATATATATATATATATATGTATATGTATATGCATTTAGTATATAAAATTTAGTATTTAAAATATATAAATATATATATACACATACATCCCCAATGTACAAATGTAAACTAAATCTCCATCTGCTATAGTCCTAACTTCATTTTTTCTCACTTGACCTCTTAGAGTGTGTTTTTCCAATTTTCTAAAATGAAATATATATACACATATGTATACTAAATGAATTTTCTTAGAACCCTCTCTGTCACTTTTGTGTTTTATTTCTGTATATTTGGGAAAATATTTTAATCTACAAGGACATTATTATAACATGTACTCTGCAATGCTATTGAGGACATTAGATGAGAAACATATATTACGTGTTTAAATATAAATGATGTTTCCCAGACCATCACTCTCCACCTGATACCACAGCCTCTTCACAAGTAGGAGATGGAGAGAAAGCTTATTTTTGAAATCCTAATGTTAGAGACAGGAATTGAAATATGCCCACATTCCCCCAACTTATGTCCATAGACCTTGCTGTTGTTGCTGTTTTAGTCAGAAAGGTATAAGTCATCATAGTACTTCCAGAAAGATAGAAGAATTAGATTTTGTAAACTTACAAGTAAAGACATAAGTGCACCCTAAAAAGCAGCATTTAGACTTCATAGGAAAACACCTGGGAAGATTTTGTCCATGAGCAGCAATGAAATATTTTGAGAAATTTAACTTTTAGGTCTTATTCAGCCCAGTCAAATATATAAACATGTACATTTATTAAGCATTTACTTTGGCTTATTAACGTACATTATTTAGGAAAAAATATCAAACCATGTTTTTCAAATTACCTGCATAACTCTTGAATGTTCTAGACTGGGTATGCAGTAAGATTCTTGGGGAGCATTTTTAACTATAACATTTGGGCCATTAAATGACCAGAGCCCTTTTCTAAACATTGCTTGAATTCCAATAAATGTTTATAGAATAAGTGCAATAACCATTACAAAAATTTATTTAAATTCCTTAGACTTTTTAGCTATGACAATGTAGAATTTTAGCAGAACCCAGGGATCTTGGGAAACAAAGGTGTTAAAGAAATCTCCTCATCCTTTTGTGTCCCAGAAGATGGCTTACTACAAAGAAACAGCCTTCCCTATGACTTATTTAGGGATGCATTCCTTGGTTTATCTATGACCAGTTCACACAAAACCCTCCAAACTCCCATTCTGTGCTTCATTAATAGTTAACTGAACTGCTGGTCCTCACTGATCAATGAGAACAAAATGCTTGCTAAACGAACTTTGTTAAAGCATCTCTGTTTCCCCTAGGTCCTTGAACTTTGAAGCACCTTCAGAGTAAGCCAGCAGACAGCACCTTAACAGCACCTCCTGAGAGCAGACTCATCTCAGTAACACACTTTCTTATATACTGTCCAATCTGCTGTTCACCCTTTCATCCCATTTCTCCACACCCAATTTTTTCTAGCCTTGTTTACTTCTTATTATAAAAGGAAAATTCTTTTTGTTTAACCTTTGAAAACTGGCAGGTCTCATGATCTATCATAATAGTCACCCTCATTCTATCACAATAGTCCTTTCCTTTTTGCAATACTCCTTTTAAATATTTTCTTTACCCTAATTCCAGATTTTTGCTTTATTTGGTACCTGCTTTGAAAGAGGATTATCCCCCCCCACACACACACACCCAATGTACAAATGTAAACTAAATCTCCATCTGCTGTAGTTCTAACTTGATTTTTTTCTCATTTGACCTCTTAGAGAGTGTTTTTCTGATTTTGTAAAATGAAAATATTTATTAACATTCAAGTTGAATAAAAAAGGATATTTAGAGCCAATATCAAATAAACATGCTTTGCAAATAAGAGTTTCATGACTCTGTCTTGGGGCTTGGGGAGCACTTACAGAAAAAACTGCCTTCTTGAATGTTAGGGGATACTCTGTTTTAGTTACAGTAACTGTCTTGCCATAAGCTTGAATATGTACTGCCATCTACTGGTAAATAATACAAAACCAAATTGAAACAAATGGCACTTATTTCTTGCAGTAAGTATGTGAACACATTAGTTGAAAAAACGGTCTTCTCAACAGACCTAATAACAAATGTTTATGTTCTATACGCATAATTTATTTATTAATTCACCATGTTTAAGAATTCTTTTATCTTATATTTTCTTAAATTTTTTTTGGTTTCTAAAATATTTTTAACTGATTCAGGGTTAAATATCTGAACAAGTCCAATTATTGTATTATGTTGAATAGGATGGTACAGTTCCCAACAATACAGAGCTTTGACGTGCAAACGTGCAGTCTGCTGACCACACATTAGGTACCAGAATTATCTGGGAGCTTGTTAGGTATGCAGAATCTCAGACCTCTTCCCAGACCCTCTTAGAATCTGCACTTTAACAAGATGATTAGGCGATCAGTTTTCACATTAGAGGTTGAGAAGCCCTGGCATGAAGTATTGTATAGCATTGTACAGGCAAAAAACACTAGTCTGAAGTCTTAAAAATAAAAAACAAAGAACAAAGAAATTCATCATCCTGGAATCATTTTTTATTTTTCAATCTCGAAATGGACTTCATCCTGCAATTAAAATATTTTGAATCACTATAAGATCAATTGAAGCAGTTATGAAACAAATATAATGAAAGACAATTAAGAAAAATACCCTAGAGCTAAATGTTAATATTATACATTTGTGCATATTGGAATTCATTTTTCTGTTCAGCATCATTGATGAGACTTTCCATAAGATTAATTACTGAGACAGCTATGCCAATGCCAGCAGCCTCCCAAGAAAGTCAAGAAACAGTCGAAGAAAAGACATAAAGAGTTAGAGTTAAGAGTAAAGTCAATGAGGAGTGCTAAACTTCATGCACATGCACACATGTACATAGATACACACACACACACACACACACACACACAGTCATCTCCCAATATCACAGACCACAGGCGCCAAAATTTAAAGGCTCCCTGGCTCTCTGCAGATCCTAGTCACTTGTATTAGAAAGAGACTCCATTGCTCAAGTGATTTTATTTAGTGTGCCAGAGTCCTCTTGTTTGAAAAACAAACACAGATAAAAGTGTACATTCAACATAAAGGGCACAGTCTTTTTTTTTTTTTTTTTTTTTTTTGAGACAGAGTGTCGCTCCCAGGCTGGAGTGCAGTGGCGCGATCTCCACTCACTATAACCTCTACCTCCCAGGTTCAAGCAATTCTCATGCCTCAGCCTCCTGAGTAGTTGAGACTTCAGGCATGCGCTACCATGCCCAGCTATTTTTTGTATTATTTGTAGAGATAGGGTTTCACCATGTTGGCCAGGATGACCTCCATCTCTTGACCTCCTGGTCTGCCTGCCTCTGCCTCCCAATGTGCTGGGATTACAGGTGTGAACCACCATGCCTGACCCAGTCTTCTTTTTTTTCAAGTTGTATATATAATCATTGTCTTTGAATTTATTGGGACCTTCATTATGGTTAGCACACAGTCATTTTTTAAAAATGTTTCATGTGTGCTTGAAAATGGGCATTTTCTACTTCTTAGGTGCTATATAGATACATAAATCAAACTTGTTCATTGTTAACTATATTGTCCATATTGTCTACATCATGAATAATTTATTTCACTGTCCGATTGATTGGTAAAAGTACATTAATATCTCCCATTATAATGATAAATTTTTTTTCTTTTCCAGTAGATTTTGCTTCCCATATTTTAACGCTACTTTACTAGACTGTTTATATTTTCCTAAGAAATTTATTATTTTATAATATATTATGACCCTCTTTATTCTTAATAACATTCTTCACCTTAAATTCTGTGTAATTTAATATGACCTGAAGTGAGCTAAACTTCGCAGGTTAAGGGTTAGGAGTCCCCAGAGTAACTTTTACTTCTGACCTGTTGGTGACAAATTAGAGTGCTTCAACAACCACTCTAAGGTTTTTTAATTCAAGAGAAAAATTCATAGAACTCACTAAAAGAAAGTGTATTACTTAAAGTTATAGTTTTAATGTATGAAAAGGATACAAATAGAAGAGATGTGTACAGTGAAGTTTCAGAGAGTTCCAAACACAAACTTGCATCATCTTCTCAGCATCAAAGTGTGATGATACTCAAGAGTATTGCCAACCAGGGAAAGTTCACTGAGCTCCAGTGTTCAGAGCTTTGTTTTGGTTTTTTGAAATCAGACTCTAAGTGTATAGACACACTTGATTGAATCACTGTCCACTAACTCAATCTCCAGTTATTTGTCCCTTTCACAAGGGTTAGGCTAATATAAAAATATCAAGTTGACCTTTTCAGTATGGCCAAACCCAACCTTAGCATAAACTACCTAGGAGCTAACCATCAGTCACCTCACTGGTATAACTCTCTATCAAGCGTGGTCTAACAGGCTCACCATAACAAAGACACTTCAATTACTTGGAAAATTCAAAGGTTTAGAGACTACCTCCTAGGAGTCAAGACAAAGGCCAGCCCTCTCTTTGGGTAAAGTTAGTTCTTCACCACACAAGTACTAATATTGCCACCCTAACTTTGTTTTTATTATGAATGGCCCACAAAGTATAAAATAAGATAGTAAAAATATCCAAATATCTCAGTAACCACAGTAAATATAAATGTATGAAGCTCAGTATTAAAATTTGTCTTACTAAAACAAAATAATTCTTGCTATTTACAAGAGACAAATGTAAACATCATCAGATAAGTGCAAATTAAAACCACAATGAAACACCACTATGCGTTCACCAGAAGAGGCAAAATTAAAAAGACTAATAATACATAATAATAATAATGTTTATCTAAGCAGTGATTAGATGGGAATATACATTCACCTGTAACATGCGTATAAGTAGAAATTATCTAGCTATACGTTAAAGATACATACATTTTTGTATATGTTATAGCTCAATAAAATAATTTTTAAAACATGAATAACAAAAGACATTTGCTCTCAGGACACCCTCATATTCTAGTTTCACTCATCAAAATCTGCTTTCATCTGGTTTCAATTCACTGACAAAAGTAGAACTGCCTACTAGACAGGCTATTAGAGAAAGTGGGGAAATATGGAATGAGCCCAGAACAAAGGAAGGATATTTAGTTGAACAGAGACATCTCAGTGCTTAGGTTGAGAAAGAGGGATAAGAAGTGGGATAAGGAATGAAAGAAGAAGATAAGGTTGAATGCAGGAGTGCTGGCTAGAAAGTTAGGAGGGCTATGAAATCAATGCTCTGCTTCAGAGTCTATGTACCTAGCTAGACAACTAGTACAGGTTTTATTCACATAAGTCAGTGAAGTAGTGAGAAAGTCACACTGAACACTGACAGATACACCATTGAAACTTTGGATGCATCTCACATAGTAGTATGGCCCAGTTATAGGGAAATAGTTGACTGTGACATATCAGCATGTCCTCCTCCTGAATCTAGCAAATTTCCACATGTGTCCAGTTAAAGCCTTCCTTTCTCCAGTCATATTAGGTTTCCAGGGCTGCCATAGCAAAATACCACAAAGTGACTTGACAGAAATGATTTGTATCACAGTTGTGGAGATCAGAAATGGAAAATCAGTGTCAGCAGTGCCATGCTCTCTCTAAAAGCACAGGGGAAAACTCTGATCCAGGCCTCTCTCCTAGTTTCTGGTAGTCTCCTGGCTTGGGGCAACATAATTCCAATATTCAGATGGTATTTTTCCTGTTATCATTTGCCAGTGTCCCCATTTTCCCTTTCTATAGGAACACAGACATAATAGACCAGAGTCCATCCTAATGACCTAATCTTAAATTGATAATCATCAAAGACCCTATTTCCAAATAAGGTCATACTTAACAGGTATTGGGAGTAAAGAGTTCAGCATCTTTTTGGGGATGCAATTCAACACATAACACTAGTCCTCTGTCTTAATACTGACACTGCAATGTCCTTGAACTTTTACCTTTATTAAGTGGCTGAGACCAAGACCTCCTTCCTAGCATCTCCTTTGTGCTATCTTTTGTGAACAGATTGAGATCGCATCATTCATGTCTACAAATAAATGACTTGTCCATTCTCCTCTTCAAGTAGCTAGCAGTTGTTTCAGTAATGACTCATAAAATTCCTAGCAAATTAGCACTTGCTTATATCAAAGATCTTAAGGAATCTGGATCTCCAGGAATACTGTCATAGTGTAGATATAGGCAAAACCTCTGGTTAATGCACATTACATAATGGAGGTGGAGATGGAGAAATGGAAATGCTAGTATCTCTTGAACTGTTGACCTCCTTTATCCCCAGTTCCATTATGTAAATTCAAGCCTTACCTTCTTCTGCCTGGATTATTTTAATAACCTCCTAATGGGCTTCCTATCTCCAATCTTGTCCACCTCTAATCCATTCTCCACATTAGACCCAGAATGATCTTTTTAAGTCACCACTCCCCTCCTTAAAACCCTATCTTACCTCAAAACTGTTCTCAGGATAATGTTCCAAATTCCTATAATGCTTTTTCAGGCCCTTATTTAAATGAAGTTCAATTCTTTAAATTCACCTTGCACTCTCTGTCTCTCAAGAAATTGCTCCTGCTTTTGTTTCTGCCTGGAATTCTCTTTCACCACTGTCCCTCACTGCAAGTAGCTAAGTCATTTGAGCCTTTCATCATGGCATAAATCCTTCCTGCATCTCCGTCTAAGGATAGATTAGGTGTTATCTTCTGCTACCATTAAATACTGCCACAGCACTCAGTACCAGTACTTAACTCTTATTACACCTTTTATCACTCTATTGTAATTACCTGTGCATCCCTCTGTTTCCCCAACTATTGTCTAAATTTCTTCCTGGACAACATCATATGTTATCTTGTTCATGGCTCTCTTCTTAATGCCCAGCAGTGTACCTTACACATAGTACTCAGTAAACCTGTTTAATTTATCTAATTTTACTAATTTATTTCAATTTTACTAATTTAATAAAATAGTAAAATAATCAGATTATTCAGGAAAAAAATATATTTTTTGCCGCCAAAATTTATTTTTCTGTGAATAAAAGTGCCCCCAAACTCATTTTTAGATGATCAGTTTCACTAATTTTAATACAATGGAGTATTGCTCTAAAGTTATCAGGTAAAAAGAAGTAACATTTTATGTAGAATAATCTCATATTTGATTCCATCCAAATAGGGGTAGTTGCTAATCTCCCCAGAGCACTTCATTATAAGTTGGCCAGACTTAAAAGGCTTAGACACCAAAAGTGCATAACTAAAACAGATGTCTCTCTCAGAAAGTAAGCTTTTCCAGCACAATAAATTCTACTGTGCTTTGCTTCAGAACACAGAAACGCATGACATGCAAGAAAAATGTGTGAAATACAACAGGTATTTTGAGATATTTGCAAAGAAAGAGGCATAGAAGTGAGGCTTTGAACAAAAGCTCTTTTGTTTTGTAAACTAACTTGCATTCACACACACAACTATGCTCCACTTACTAGATAGGAAAGTGTGATTTTTTTTTTTAAGGAGAGAAATAAATACAGTATTTTATAGGATCTTTTCTCCCTCCCTTTCACAACTGGAATATGAAACTATGTAGTCCTTCAGAACACTTTATGTCACCTTTAAAAAATGAAAACAAAACAAAAAACACTTTTTTTGTAAAATAAACATAAATATGATGATTTGGTGTATTTCTGCAAAGAAAGTACATAATCTGAATTATTCAGAGAAATAAAACATTGCTACAAGCTAATAGTTTCTTACTTGTAGCTATATGCCAGGACACCTAACAAAAGCTTGTCCAGTCAAGAGGTTGACATTGTTTCAAAGTGAGGCCATTAATCTGGTGACAACACTCCATTAAACTAACTCTGCAAATCATTTTATTGGAGGAGTGAACTATTGGAGAGAGAGTGAGACCCTTGTTGACTGTCATTATTGACTAATTACAGCATGATTACTTAGGGACAAGCTAATTGTTTGCATCATGTAGAAAGATAACAGATAAAGACACTCCACTTTGGAGGAACTCAGCTGTCTAAGGGAATAAATACATTTCTCTTCTGCCTCTTTCAGTAAATAAGGAGGAAAAAAATCCTCTTCTACCATGTGGATGGAGGGAAGATTTCATTTAAGATAACACAATTAATGTAGCACATTTTTAGTCTATAAATAAGCCGTATGTACATTTTGGTAGCATTCTGAGTAATTTATTATCTACTATTTCCACTTTATACGATACTATAGTAATATATTGGTCTATCAGAAAATAGAGTATTTTACATTTTTGTTTTCAGTTGAGAGATAGGACAGTAACAGAAAAATATTGATCTAATGAAATAAAACAGATATCTTTTATGGTTGCATCTACCAGCATTTTAAACTAAGTTTGTCATTAGAAATTTCATGAGATTTGTTTGGAATTGTTATCCCAAAAGTACACTCAATTCTTGATGATCTAAGACAGCAAACCGTAGGAAATAGCAATGATAACTAAATCTACAAATCCCTTCCTTGTCTGAACTTCTAACAAATTTAACAAAACAACTTTGTGTGGAGTTGACACGTTAATGAGCAGCGAAATGACCAGAGGGTGAGTAGTAAAACAGAAACAAGGACTCTGGAAAATTTGTTAGCAGCATTATTGACTCTGAAATATTCCTTTATGAGGCAGCAGGGAAGTGGAGGAGGATTAGTTCATTAAATAAAATGCAGGTCAAAGTTTGTTATTTTTGGATGGAGGCCAACCAGACATGGATACAAAGGTCTCATATATTATGAGATAGATTCTCTAATATGTTACGAGATATAAGAGAATAAACGAGCAGATCTTATGGTATAATAGAGTAAAAATTTAGTTTCTGTAACTGTGGAACAAGGAAGTAATTGGTTAAACATTTTTAGCCATTTATAAAATATCCCCTAAGTGCTTTATAGGTTCTATGTTAAGCTGTAGGTATAGTTGTCATTAAGACGGGTACAGTTATTTCTTTCAAGAATTTATTTAAACAGACATTAAGTAAATTATTATAATTAATCAATTATTAGTTAACATTATGAAAAATCTATAAGGACATAAAGGGTGCTATGAAATCACAAAACATGGAACTGACTGAGTCTGAGAGGGAAATATCCTCTGTGGAAGTGCAATCTGAAGATCACCAGGTGGTAATTCAATTTAACAAACCTTTATTGAGCCTTTGCTGCATGTGAGAAACTATACCACACTCTGCACATATTTTTGCATGTGTATAGAACTACACTTTTTGATAATAAGATGTGTTTATATAATGAAGTCATTCACAAATAACTATAGCAGAAAGCATTTCCACCAAAACGTGTCTTGATAAGTTTCGGGAATATCAGAGAAGAAAAAATTGCTACTGCTTCATTTTCTTGATACGATTAGTTACATTAAATTGAAAGAAGACATTGATCAGATTATCTGAGTAACAATGGCAAAAAACATACTTCTCTATGGCTTCCCAAGACCAGGCAGGGGTGACAAAGGCTGAATGAACAGCTTGTATGCTGTAAGTGATAATATCAGAGAGAGAGAGACAGAGTCGTCACGACACATCTTTCAGGATCAGATCCTAAAATAAAATGAAAACAATGGTCTCAAGGATTCTTTGGAGCTGGACGTTTTATTGGGCCATACATAGTTACTGGGTTGTTAATTTGGTCACATGAAGCTCAAGTTCTACTGGTTCCAAAAGCTTCCATTTTATTTATTATTTTTTTGTTGATAGGGTGAGTTAGTACCACCTTTAGGTCAATTTTTTATTTAGAAAAAAATGGTAGAAACCCGTCAGGCTTTTTATTAGCCTTTATATCAACAGAAATCCTGAGGTCCATAAATCTGACAATATTACATGTAAGAGAAAGTACTTCAATGATGGCTGAACTGGTAATGGACATTCATGTAAAACAGTATTTGTAATTTGTCAAAGGAATTCAATGAACACATTAGTTTGATCCTTTTTTTAAAGAAAAATTTGAGAGACTTCCTAAGTGAAGAAGATCACCATCTTAATCATGATAACAACCACCATTTACTAAGTGCTAACTGTGTGGCACACCATGATTAAAACATGTAATAGGCTGGGCGTGCTGACTCATGCCTGCAATCCCAGCATTTTGGGAGGCCAAGGTGGGCAGATCACCTGAGGTAAGGAGTTCAAGATCAGCCTGGCCAACATGGTGAAACCCTATCTCTAGGAAAAATACAAAAACTTAGCTGGGTGTGGTGGTGGGTGCCTGTAATCCCAGCTACTCAGGAGGCTGAGGCAGGAGAATCACTTGAACCCAGGAAGTGTAGGTTGCAGTGAGCCAAGATTGTGCCACTGCACTCCAACCTGAGCCACAAGAGACAAACTCCATCTCAAAAAACAAAGCGAAACAAAACAAAAACATATAATAAACATGATCTCCTTAAACTCCCTCAATCCATAAGGAATGCAATAGTCAACTTACACATGAGGAGGCTCCTTTATTTATTGTCATTCAAAAAACATATTTTATACAAGACATATTTTCCATACTCTCAGTATGCAGCCTAGAAAGGTTATTGAAAAGTGCTGGGAGCTGTACTCAACGAGTAGTAGAATAGGAGTTGAACCCATAATTGCATCTACCATGTTATTTTCTTCAGCAGTTAATGGCGGTCAATCTTCAAAGCTTAATTGAATTTTTATTTGTAAGTACTGAGTTACAACGTTCAGAGATCAAGGGAGAAAAGAGATCTGTTGAGGAGGAATATGCTTGTGGCTTTCCCAGTTACATTTTTTGTAGCTGCAGAAGCCTCACCTGCTACAGTGGGCCCCCACTATCCATCACCTGCTATGCAGAACAGATTCCATGAAAACTATGATCTGCATATATTGTTTTCTTAAATTTCCACAGGATTTTTAAAGTGGCTAAATTATTAAAAGTAAAATTAAGAAGTATTTTTAAGGTTTTTTTAACCCATTCATCTGATTCAGTGGATATTTTAAAAATATATGTTTTTATGTTCTATCACCTCCTTTCTGCTTTGCTGGGAAGTAATTCTTTGCCTTCTTTATTTCCATAGCTCTGATATAGATGGACTTATCACCTAAATAAGTCAATTAAATCCATAAGAGCTATTACTCTACTGGTTCAATGATGTTGTGCCAAGATTAAAGTAAATCAACTATGGCTCAAGTACTGGAAATGAATGAAGCAGAATTTTGGCATATGTCCATATTTACACACTTGATGAAGGAATAAAAAAGATATTCCATGGCTAATGCAGTGCATTGTAGTAGTGGCTAATCTTAGATTAAGTCACTTTTAGGATTAGTAGCTCCAGATTCCCATCTTTTCCTTTCTCTATTTTTGCACAGTTTTCAAACAAATCAATTCCTTATTCACAAAAAGTGTTTTTAATATCATTAAAATTAAAAGAGTCTTAAATCTTTATATCATGATGTTGTTGGTTTTCCATTTTAAATATGCATTCAGATTTTTATTAGGAAATTACTTAGAATGCTGAACAAATGCCTCTGTGAATATTTGGCCAATTATGCCAAATAGTCAAGACAAATGTGACCCCTCTGAATGATCTAGTTTTGTAGATAATGGAGAGAAAACTATTGATCAGAAAACAGATCATTATCTGAGTCTTACAGATTTACTTTTAACAATAAGATTGTTGATTTTTTAAATTGAATGAAAAATATACTCTGTGACCTAAAAATGAACATTTTCAAAGATACTTTTACAATTTTGAGTATGTTCTTCTGAAAAAATGTTCTTGTGATAATTTTTAGCCTAGCCATTTAGCTAAGGTTAAAACAAAGTATACAATTTATTTTTATGTTTATTCGAGTTTTGCCTTTTCAATTTGTTTCATATTGTTTACATGTTTTAGCTATTTTTCATAGTAAGTCAATTCATTTCAAATACAGAAAATGTTCTCCTTTCTCCTTTTTTTCTCATTTCCAGCTTGGGAAACTTACTACAGCTGATATGAGACAGAAATTGATAAAGTTGGTGCTGTTAACAACACTCATCAATTGTCAACTGTGTACGCATATCAAATTGCATTAGACAATGTAGAAGGATATAAGAAGAAGGACATTTTTCTTCTGCCTTCATTGAACATACAATCTAATGAGATTTATATAATACACACCCATGGAAACATATGATACACTAGAGAAACACTTTATACATATTTAACAAGCTCAAGCACCCAATTAATTACAGAGAAATGTCTTCATTTTTTTGTTCAAAAACATTCATAGGATTCCATGGCTAATAATGTTAGGAACAATAAATTTCAAAAGGGTCACGAAAGACCCAAGCATCTATAACAATAACATGGTAGTTAATTTTACAGAATGCCAAATGCATGCCAAGCCCTGGAGCTTTACGTGCGGTCTCAGTTATTCCTCATGACAACCCTGCATGCAGTGTTTAGCCCTGTTTTCCACATGAGGTAACTCAGGCTTAGAGAAATTAAGTGTTTAGTCAGGTTATATACCTAATAATGGCTGAGTAGGGATTGAGAACAAATTATTCCAAGTCCAAAGTCCAAGCTTTTTCCATGTTCCCACGCAAGCTCTGGAGTTGCTTCACCTGGCTAATCTATTCTGAACAATTTTTTTTTTCTGTTATACTGCCTATATTTACTCTCTAACCTCAGCACAGTATTATCCCTTTCTTCTGTACCTTTCTCCCCATTTTCAGCTGTTATCAACTGGGCACCACAAGTATCACCAGTGCCGCCACCAGTACCAGTAACAGAACACAACTTCCTCAGTGCTGCAAACTCCATTTCCCTGGATGTGCTTCTTCAGGAGTGCTGGTACCATTGGCTTTTGCGGGAGCATTCACACCATTTGGAAGACGGAAGTGAAACTGAGACTCCCTTGTTCTCCTGGGTTGGGGGATGCTCAGGTTTCCTGGAGAACTTGTGTTCCATGTGTCCACCTGTGCTTCAGTCTGCAGTAGTGAGTGATGGCTGTACAGGCCTCCAGCTGTGCTCTCAGGCATTTCCCCTTCAACTC
The DNA here is from genome assembly GCA_004027715.1 of Plecturocebus donacophilus. Classification (NCBI taxonomy): domain Eukaryota; kingdom Metazoa; phylum Chordata; class Mammalia; order Primates; family Pitheciidae; genus Plecturocebus; species Plecturocebus donacophilus. The sequence continues at coordinate 56,456 of PVKP010005971.1, read as the reverse complement.
CTCACACATTCATTAAAATCTTCAAATAAAAATCTTTATCCCAAAATACTTTACCAAGCTGAGACTGACACATACTCTTCAATCTACAAAGCCCCCCTTTTTCACCTTCATTTTAACTGCAAACAATTTTTAGGAGACAATTCAAGGGGAAAGAAAACTATCATTTACTGAGCAGCTTTTGTGTCTAAGACAATGTGTGCTAAGTTGTTTACATCACACCTGGTTTTATATTCATTAAGTCTTTATATTGAAAGTCACTTCTCACTCTTCTGAGCATCATCAGTATTAACTGATTCAATTTAACAAATGTTTACCAAGTTCCTATTATATATCAAGAACTGTGTTGCTTACTGATGAGAAAATAATAAGAAGGTAGGTCTCTACCCTCAAGAACCTTAAAGTCTATGAAAATAAAGTCAATGGAAAAAATATATTACTATATGATGAAAAATAATGACAGAGTTGTATAGGGCCCGATGCACATGCGGGAAGGACACCAGGCTCAAATGGAAGTAGGAAGGTTAAGTGAGACTGAAAAATTTCCAAGTTAGTTATATGAAAGCAGCCTCTTAATTATGAATATGAGTAAGCCAAGACCAGTAGCTTGAGGGTACAGAACACTCCAGGCTAATGAAGTGCCATGCTCAGAGTGTCTATATGTGACTAGAACACAGAGTAAATGCCTAGTGGAGATGAGGCTGAAGGAAGACAGAGAAACTAAATTTTAAAGGGCTTTCTTTCAGATGCTAAGTTGCTTGGATTTTTAACCTGAAGGCAATGGAGGGGCATTAAGGGTTTATTTTTTTTAGCTAGGGGGTGTAGATACAGGTTTGTATTTTAGAAAGATGAAAGAATCTGAGGTGTAGGGCCAGAAGAGCTGGAAGGAGAAGGGTTAAGGGGCTGCACTGCAGTACATTCAAGTGAAAGATGATGAAGGTCTGAACTAGTGATGTAAAGAAGTACTAAAGAAATTGATTTAAATATTTTAACTGGAAATGGGCTGTAGATTGTTTAGATGAATGGCATAGTGGAGCAGTGGAATCTAGGATGATGCCTCCATATCTGTCTTGGATGATGAGACCCTAGAGGAAAGCAGTCCCAGTGGGGTGAAGGAGGAAGTGAGGGTACATTTGGTTATAGCTTATGTGCCTACCAAGCTTTCAAATCGAGATACCCAGATGATATTTCTGCCTGAGTTAATTGAGATCTACTACATATCCTCTTTAACTGTACTTCACCATTTCATATGTACTTTTAATCTAATCAAGTGTTTTTTTTCTTTTTAAATTACTTAAAGAAGAAGGAGTGTTACCTTACAGTCCTTTGCATTCATCACTGGCTAAGCACAATCTATTGCTTATAGTGGTTGCTCAGTAAGGATCTGGTTCTTGACAAATGCATTGGTTAATTGCTATAGAATGGCCCTGCTACATACTGAGTTAAGTTGGATACAGTTTGCCTAAGAGGGCTTTACAAAGGTTTTCTGTGTGAAGGTAGAAAGAAGCATGGTGCATTATGAAAATCTTTCTACCCTAAGTTTTTTAATGTGTACCCTCAATACTCAGTATCTTAGGAACTATTACTCATATATATTTTAATAACAAAGGTTATGCCTTATTTTATCCTCATTTTATCCCAAGCTACTTTCATGGCACATAGTAGGTATTCAACAAATATATGTTGAATAGTGCATGAATCACAATCACTAGGTCACAGTTTTGTACCAAATTACACTGTGAAATCCCATATTTAATAATAGCTATGTGAAAATAATAGATAGAACGTGTAATTTTTACTGTCCAATAACCACAAAGTATCTTTGTTTGTTATCTTTATATTTGTAGTTGGAGTCTGTCCCTTTATATCTGAGCCATTCTGCCTCCATCTGCTAGTGATGCCAGATGGAGGAGAGGCAGGGAGACCAAGAGATTAATGAAGCAACTCATCGAGTTGTTTGAAAGGCAAAAATACATAAGAAAATCAAATCTGTTGAGATGCCCTTTAAAGAGCAATAGTTGCATGTCGTATATGTTTAAAGTTTCTAGAGACAAAAAAAAAAAAATAAGAAAATTTCTAGGAGATAAAATTGTTAATGACTTGTAAGACATCCACTCTGGAAAAACACAGGGTATCATCTTCTCCCCAGTGTCTGTGTTAACACCCTGGTGGCAAAGGAAATTAACTCTTTCTGACCACAAGGGTGAAATTAACTGCAGTGGGGAGTACAGAGTCCATTAGTGGAAATGGCTCCCCATGGCTCTTACGTGGTGATAGGCTCACAACACCATGAAATCAGGGTGCAAGCTAGTCTTTTCAAAGGAAAGCCAGTACTTAAGAACAAAGATATTGCCTGTAATTTATAGGCGGAAAAGAAAGGCAAAATGAGGTGAACTCTGCTGGATCTTGCAATTCTTTGGAAAGCAGTAGTGAAAATGGAGGGGAAAAAACTCATGCACAACATTTTAGGACAGTGTCAGACCTCAGCCAGTGAGAGATTAAAAAAAGTTCCTCAGACGGTGTTGTAATACAATAAGCTGTATTATACAACTCATCAATATGAAGTATATTCTAGTAGAAATAAATTCATTTTAAATTTGCATGACAAAGAAATGGTATTGATAACATTACAAATGGAAAAATACATAATGAGAAAAATGTTATTTATTTATTTTAACTATTATTTTATGTTCAAGGGTACATGTACAGGTTTGTCATATAGGTAAACTCATGTCATGGAGGTTTGTTGTACAGATTATTTCATCACTCAGCTATTAAGCCTAGCACCCATTAGTAATTTTTCCTGATCTTCTCGCTGCTCCCACCCTTCACCCTCCAATGGGTTTCAGTGTCTGTAGTTCCCTTCTTTGTGTCCATGAGTTCTCATCTTTCAGCTCCCACTTGTTAATGAGGACATGCAGACTTGGTTTTCTGTTCCTACATTACTTTGCTAAGGATAATGGCTTCTAATACATTTTAAAAGCAGCCAGAGCAGTGAATACATCAGTATACCACCCAAACAAATATTCTTAACAAAATAATTATGGAAACTTACTCATTAGACTTAAATAATTCCCCTTTCTAAAGAAAACTTTGGGTGATTGTGACCAAGAAAACGTAAATACTAATTTTTTCATTTCTATTTGTTTAGCTCTCCTTCTCAGCTCCTGGTGAGTCAAGTGCCACGTAGATCTGTAGTTGACCTCAATTTCTCCCTGAGCCTAACATTATTTTTCTTTACATTTAATTTCTCAAGGTCAATTCTTTTATTTGTTTAAAAATAACAATCCTAGTAAGAATTGAGTTCAAATTATTCGTTAAATTTGGCTCACTTGACAGAATAGATTTTTGAAATGTAAGTAATTTTATTTAGTAAGAGCCACAAGCAGTTCAGACCTGAAAAGAGATATGGGGAAAAAAGACAGAATTATAGTACTGGGGCTTTCTTGCTGGATACTTTAGGAACACATGTCTTCTTTTTTCAACTTCCAAGAATTACGGTCATCATGAATAGTCTCTTTTCAGTCGTTAATCCTTCACATATTCAACAGACATTCTTAATGTCTTATAAATGCCAATCACTATACAAATTTCTAAATGTAGATGGCACAGGTCTTAAATTTCCACATATGTGTACACACACACACACACACACACACACACACACACACACACAAAGTCCTCACTTAACACTGTCAATAGATTCTTAGAAATTGTGACTTTAGAGAAAACAGTGTAACAAAATCAATTTTACCATAGGTTAATTAACAGTAAAAAAGAGTTAAGTTCTTATGGCATATTTCTGATCACAAAAACATGACTAAACTTCTAAACAAAGACACAAAATTTCTAATATTAAATATTGAAATAATGGCGAGCTATACACACATATAAAAAATTAACTAAAACAAGTAAGATCATTACTCAATTTTGGTGAATCAGTGATGATGGTGGTCATCGTGGTGGTGAGTTAAATCAAGATGTTTGGAAAGTGAAAACCGTAAAGAGCACTTTTTATCACCACACAGTTCAAATACAATGACAAATACGGCAATCTCACTGAGCACTTTTGTACAGCATCGTTTATTATTATGCATTTGTATGATTATTGTATACTTTACAAATTTTTATTTGATAATAATTTGTATTCATTCAGTCATTATCCAACCCACTAATTCTAGTGGGTAGCTGGAGCCTATCTTGGGAACCCATCCTGGACAAGCTGCTATCCCATCGAAGAGCATGTAAACGCTTACTCAAACTGAAACCATAAAGACAGGCAACTTGCCTAATGCACACAGCTTTGGGAGGTGAGAGGACACCGGAGTGGAGAAAACCCACAAATATGTGGGCAGAACATGCAAACTCCCCACACACAGTGGCCTCAGCTGAAAATCAACATTTTTTTCCTCATCAATTTTATAAGGAAATAATGTTAAATGAAACAATGTTATTCGAGGACCTGTTCTGTGTGTGTATGTGCATGTGTGTGTGTGTGTGTGTGTGTGTGTGTGTGTGTGTGTGTGTAATGAAGTTCTCTTGTGATGGCTAGTCAAAAATAATGCTCCCATAAATATTTTCTATATTAGAGATGAACTTGGTTGTGCATGCTCCCCAAAACATTTTATATGCTCCCCAGCATTTCCCAAAGCTCTTGTATTAGGTGAAGCCATGTTAAAAGTTCCGACCAAGGCCTCTAAACAGACTTCACAAAGATCATTTTAGAGCCAAAGCATTTAAGGGCCATTGGGCCCCCTCCTTTCTACCATGTTCTTTCTTTGTCATAGCAGCATCATGGGCCATGTGTAAGAGACATTGATGCTATAAAACAGTGATGTCTTCTTTTCTCACATTGGAAGTGGAGTATCAGTGAGAAATGAGCTAACCTGGGCTAAGTCACTGGAGTATAGGATCTGTTACCCTACTCTGGCAATGTCAGGCTATTAAATATGATTGAATTATCCTGAAATGATAGAGGAAGTGTTGATATGAAAAGGAAGGGTTATAATATATCAATTCATACCTTTCTTGACTTCTAGAAACTATGTGTATCAATTGAGAACTATTGCATATTATACAAATATAACCATTTAGTTTTTGCCTGGTTGGTAAAGACCTCTATTCATGAGAAGATAAAAGAAGGTTCTACAGCTCTGACAATCCAGTTCCTCATGAATTATTTTCTTCCTCTTCAAGATACTTTTAGAGTTTCAGGCTATACAGGCACATTTATAGTGAAGATAATGAGGCTTAACTTTCAACACACCTCAGATTATGGTCCCTTTCCAAGGTCCTATACTTAACTTTACAATTTCATATTATTTTCGCCAAAGAGAATCCTCCCAAGTCAAATAAACTTCAGGCCGTATACAAACCTGGATCTAGCTCTAACTTACTTTTTACATTACAACATTTACCTGGCACTCGGCTTTGTTTTTGTGTTTTACCAGTTATGTATCTAGCTCTCAAAAAGTAAACAATAAAAAAACCTTCTCCCTTTGTGGCCTTGGCAATGACCATAGATATTTCTCCCTTTAGGTTACTGGGCCCCAGAGATGTTTTCTTTGCCTAGGTGTTTAAGCCACTGATGTTGTGAGCTTCAGTCATTTTCAATAGCTCTTGTTTACACATGCACACTAGTACCTATATTCACATACACATGGAAACACATGCAGACACCCACAGACTTATGAATACACACAGGAAATACATTTTATTATGTTTATTTCATATAATAAGATTACTTTGTAATAGAGACCTTTACCACATATCAATGTCAGGTGAACAAGGCCAGGGTCTAAAGATTTCTCCTGCACAGGTCAGTCATTTTCACAAGGTGCAGCTCATCTCAGAGGCCACAGAGTGTACTCTCAGGTAAATTATCTAAACCATATTAGCCTATGCTGATGAGTTTTTGGAGCTGGCCTCTGAAATGGACAAACAAAAACAAAAATGAAAAAACAACATCTGTATGATTACTAGGTGATGCTCTTCTTCGCAAAATTACTTTATTGTGTAAATCATGAGTGTGGCTGGCATTTTTATATAGATCCTGACTGCACTCTGCTTTCTGGCTAGAAGGATGGCAGTTGGAGGCGAAAGGGGTGGCCAAGAAAAGTGTGGTTAACAATTACACAGGCAGGTAGCATGTTAGAAACTCTCCCTAAAGTGATGATAAGTACTTCTTTCTTTATTTAAATCTCATAATCACTCTTCTTTATCTGAAGAACCACATTTTTAGAAGTAAAATTCTAAAAAAAGTCAGCCTTCAAGTTTGTATTTTTTTTTCTCTAAATGTAGGAAAGAAGGGAAAATATGAGGTTTTTGAAATTACTATAAATGAGGCTTTTAACCTAAAAGTTGATTCCTCAGCAGAATAGTTTAAAGTAAATGCTAATAATGAAGCAGATGAGATTTTTCTTGAAATTTTAGTGACAGTGAATGCTCATATCTCAATTTTATCACTCTGTAAGATATATGTATCAATCTTTGACATGTACATAGGACAGAAAATTTTAGCAAAAACAATTAAAATATCTAAAGGGTATTATTTGTTCTGGATGTCATACCAAGGGCTAAATAAAACACATAGGAAATTAAAAGATATCCCTCTTTCTTGTTTTATTAAGCACTGGGGATAAACAAAATAAAATACAGGGAATCCAGAGTCAAATGTGTGGAACAGTATATAATCAATTTTTTGTATTGTCATGTAATAAGTAATATAATAATACAAAAATACAATAAAGGCATGTACAGAAGCACTGGATAAAAGAGTTTCAGAACATGCCCCTTGACTCCAGAAGATCAATCAGTAGTTCTAAGCAGACAAAAGCATAAGTGCACTTGAGGTAGAGGAATTAGAGAACTGAATAATCTTACAGCTGAAACATTGGGATTGAGACTTCTGATGCCAGGAGAAGCTGGAAAGGTAGAGACTGTCAGGGCCATTAAGATTTTTTTTTTCTGCTACATGGAAAGAGTTTTTTAACTGTTACCTATTGCAGTGGGGATATGACAGAAGAGTTGGTTTTCATTTTGGGATATAAAGAATAGATTTGAAGAAAGAAATAGCAAGAACTAAACATTGTCATTGGAGATTCAGATGAGAGTTTTAAGAGCAATGAGATAAGAGGATGCAAAAGATTTGGTTATATAAGACATACAGTGGATAAGGATGACCTGCAGGATAGGTTCTGAAAGGGAAGATTTATGATTTTAGTTTGTAGCATGTTGATTTTGAGTGTCATGTGGGTTTTCTAAGTGAATATGTTTGGTGGATGATTAGAAATATGTCTGGAACTCAGGAGAGATGCTTTCAGGGTCTGTTAGAATATGGGCAATGTGATTATGGGCAATGTCAAAAATATGGCCTTGCATGTTGTGAACCAGGAAACATACAAATTGAGAAGAAAGCTGTATGTGTGACAATGATGCAGTAGTCTGTTGAAGATGCTATAAATACCATAGACCAGGTGGTATATGAATAACAGAAATTTATCTCATGTCTCTGGAGGCTTGGAAGTCCAATATTAAGGCACTGGCAGATTCGTTGTCTGGTGAGTGCCTGCTTCCTGGTTCATAGATGGCTGCCTTCTTGCTGTACCCTCTCATGGCAGAAGGTATGAGGGAACTCTCAGGGGCCTCTCTTATGAGCATTAATCCCATTCATTAGGACTCTGCCCTTATGACTCAATCATCTCCTAAAGGCCCCATCTTTAAATATGATCACTTGAGTTATCAGGTTTCAACATATAAATTTTAGGGAGACACAAACATTCAGTTTACCAAACATGATAGCACCAACATTTAAGGAAAAAGTAACAGGAGGAAAAAAAGTTGGAAGTAAGGAAGAAAGGCTACAAAGAGCAGCATGTGGTGTCATGGAAATTAAGATGGAAAAAGATGTGTCAAAGAGGGCAAAATTACAGTAGCCCGTGCCTCTGAAAATTCCAGCAAAATATAGTCTAAAAGATTCGACTTAGCAAGAAGGAGGTTATTAGTGATTTGTTCAAGATGTTTGCATTACAGTGTCATAAGACAAAATGAAAGTCTGATTTTATAAAATTGATATATAAACACAAGACAGGATGTTTATGTATTTAGATAAGATTTGAATGACCTGAGAAAGTGTATATTTAGCAAAGAAGGAATCAATAAAGGTGAAAAATGGGGCAGATAGGAAACTACAGAAAAGAGGAAGTAGTTGTTTAATCATTTTGACATACACGTTAATAAAAGTTAAAAATATATATATATATATATAAACAGATTGTTATTTTTGAATGTAAGCTCTAAAAAATCTTTTAATTTGTTATACACTAAATCATAGCCAAGGAAGATATCTGTGAATTATTATTAAGGACCACTGCAATGTGTAGGACACTGCTAGAGAAGGCTGTGAATAGAAAGATGGTAACACGCATTTTCTCACTGGAAAGACTTTATAACCTAAGTGAGGCAATTAAGCAAATAGGCAAATGACCAGAATAAAAAGTAGGGTAAGATGAGTTCCATAGGGCTGTATACTCAAAGTGAACTTCAATTTAATGTGCTGTCTTCTTAGCAGACTCTGATGTATTCCCTTCCAGTTTTTCCCAAAGCAGAAAAGTTCCAGCATGGAAAATAACGAATAATAACAGCAAACACTTATCTAACACTTACTATGGTCCAGGCACTGTTCTAAATATCACATTCACTTATGTTTAAAACTTTCATGATGGATAAATATTACACCCATTTGAAAGATGATTAAGACAAAAAGCCTGCTGTGTGAGCTTTGAAAGATCTTTTACATTTGAAAAGTGAGACTTACTGAGATGAACTAAATATATTAGAATTCTTCTCATACTTGTGTACAACTGAAAGCATTGCTAGTAAGAACAACAAAGATACTCAATGGAAAGATCATTGGTAACTCATGAATCTAAATGAAGAAATCTGGGGACCAAGCTCAGAAAATGGGTAGATACTAAAGCAGGCTAGGCAGCAGCAGCTCAGTAGACAATGCCACATACATGGCCATCTTTGATATTGCTATCACTGGAAGTTCGCTGCTGCCACTCTTGGACTTAACACCTGTCTTTAGTCGTGGTGTCACTCCTTTAGAAGTGCTAGGATGAGCATTTAACAACTGGCTTTATATCTGAGAAGCTGAAGTAAAAACTTTTTGATCCTTCTATAATTTGTATTAGGACATGGTTAATAACTCAAAACAAGCCAAAGGATATATCCAAAAAATAGAACATTCAGAGTTATAGGCAAAATTCAACAAAAGAATCTGACAAATGTTCATCTGCATTTCTCTCCTGATAGTAATACCTCTCATTACTCCCATAAGGTGGCTCAATTATAATATAAGTATTCTTTATACAACCAATAAAGCATACATCCACTTCCCTAAGGGCAATAACTCAAAGTCTCATTAGTTACTACATTCACCTTGGAGTCCAGGATCACTGTGCAATGTCCATTACGCTCTAGTTCTATCATGATACTACATTAATATTATGTGGAATAGAGGAAATAGAAAGGAAGAAAAAATATAAAGTATACAAATATATTTGTGATAAAACATGAAGGCAATATGAGTAAAGGTTGTGATCTTTATTTCTGTATATATTTATGAGGCCATAGTTAAAATGTATTGCTTTCCTTCTCCACCATCCATTGAAGGTACCGTTTGCCTTCAGCCAACAACTCACTGTAACAGAAGGCTTTACCTGGTAGGCTTACTCAAATATTCCTTCCTGAGAAATACAAGCCCTTGCTTGTGAAGTGTTGCAGCAGCCTTCCATTAACTTTAGCTGTAGACATGGAAGTATATAGAGATGACCCAAGGGCTGGCTGAAGCTCTATTCATACTCCTCCATAGTTTTATTGTGTATAAACTCTCTCTTTCCCATTGATAATCAGACACTTACTAGGAAAGTAAGCCTAGAAATTTCCTGGTTGAAGTATGTGCAGAAACTTAGTGAATCCAGTGGCATAAACCAAAGTAATGCTACAAAACAGGAAGAATCTGGAAGAACTTTTGGTACTATTGCCATAGGAAACTAGTAACTGCTTTTTCTGGAATGTTGAACCACAATATCAGTGGCAGTGAATAATTTATCAATTACCTCTGTCTTAGCAATAATTCAAGATCCAGAGTCGTGGGCAAGAATAAACAATCAATCAGGTACCCTCACTGTAGCTGAGTGTAGGGGGAGGGAATGTCTGACACCTAGCAAGTTTCTTCCTTAAAAACCCACAAAGCCTGCTGGTACTTTGCCTTATGAAACAGAGACACCTCACTTGCCTAAAATAAGGTACAAAGATAGGTTACTCCCTTTCTGCTATTGCATCCTAGTTAAAACCCTGTAGCTGTACCAATAGAAAAATGGGATCTCTTCCCCAGTATGAATGTATGTGCTGCTACTTATGTTAGCTAGAATTCCACTGAATCACTCTGTATAGACTCATCCATTATATTCATTACAATAAAACAACTGGTCAACAAATGTATATGTTTGAATGTGTAGGGTGGTACTTGTATGTGTTGTTGGTTTTATGTGTTAGAGTTACCACAGGATTATAAATGAAGACAAAGACAGGAAGAGCTCAGCCAATAATTATGTAAGTGTCAGCGACCCAGAAAGGTAGGTTGGAGGAGTTGGGTAAGAAGCAGGAAAGATAAATCAGTAAACGGAACAACACACATGCATATATACACCCATAAACCTGGAAAAAGAACTCAAAATGTTAACAGTGGTTATCTATGGGTCATAGGCTATTACTTTCATTTTATAAATTTAAATACATTTTCTACTTTTCAGAAATAATGCTGCTATTATAATTGAAATACAGTATTTTAAATTATTATAATGACTCAGAAGAAAGTGTAGAATATATCTAATTGGAAGGATTAGCCAAATTTCTGTGGATCATAGTGTTGGGGTAATAGATTTTGTTAAAAATTATGCAGGTGACATTTGTGTTATGGAGCATATAAGCCAGGAGCGAAAAATAACTGGAGTCAAGGAAGAAGGCAGCTAATCATGGTTTTCAAGAACAATCAATGTTCTAATTTGAATGGGATGGGATGTACTATTACAGGTCAAGCATCCCTAATCTGAAAATCTGAAATCAAAGTGTTTCAAAGTCCAAAACTTTTTAAGACCTGACATGATGCAAGCGGGAAATTCCATACCTGACATCATGTGATGGGTCACAGTAAAAACGCAGTCAAAACTTTGTTTCATGCACAAAATTATCAAAAAATTGTACAAAATTATATTCAAGCTATGTGTACAAAATGTATATAAGACATAAATGAAGCTCGTGTTTAGATTTTGGTCCTATCCACAATATACCTCATTATGCATATGCAGATATTTCAAAATTAAAAAAAAAAATCTGAAATCTCAAACAATTCTGGTCCCAAGCAATTTGAATAAGGGGTACTCAATCTGTAGAAGATAAATACCAGAAACAAATAAAAAAATATGGTAACACTTCTAAAGAGAGTATTTGAGGTAGAAATGATATACTGTTCTCTAGGCTTTCTTTTATTATGTATATGTCTGTACATATGTGCGATCTATGTTTGTGTGGATGTGTGAAGTTTAAAAAAATTATTCTGCTTAAGTCTATAATTTGCACTGAAGGCAAGAGTTACTTTACGAAAGCACAACAGAATTCTAAGAAATCTTTAAAAATGTGCTGGCTGAAAGGGCAGGAGTAGGAAAACGAACCAGCAATATACATATTGCTTTCTGGATTTAGTTAAAAAAAAAACTTCATTTTTTTTTAGTTATAAGCCATCTAAATAATGAAGTTAAAAGCAGTATAAGAGACCAACACCCAGACCAATAACATTTAAAACTTTACGTGGACTACACTATCAGTAGACCTGGGTCTCCATATTTCTGTCCTCAATATCGGTTTTCTTACTACCTCAGAAAGTCAGTATCAGACACTTTGGGTTTTTGTGACAGTAGCACCCTATTTTGGTACCAAGTTCTCTACTGATTAAATCACTCATAGATGCTGGCCTAATGTAACTGATGTGGTTGCAAAGCCCTTAATATAACCGAATTTTCTTTTAGATGATGTAAAGCACAAAACAGGTGTTCTCTATCATGCTCCAAAGACCCTGAACCAGGAGGCCAGGCTCTTTCCATCTAGTGGTTCCGTTGTCTTTAACATGTTTTCCAAGGTGGTCAAATTAGAGGAAAGATCATGAGGAATTTTATGTGGAAGAACAATGCTTGGAAGGACTGCTCATCACTTTTACCTAGATTCCATTGGTGAGAGGTCAGTTGTGTGTCTCATATGACAGAAAAGGAGGCTAGGAAATACAGACTAGTTGTGCCCTGAAAAAACGAGAAAATGAATTTGGTGAAAAATCAGCTATTTTCTGCCACAGAAACCTTCTGCAGATGAAATTTATAGGACATAATATTGAATAACATGTGGCATGGTAAGAGAAAGGAGTCAAAGATATCTTCTAAATTTTCAATATGGGAAGCCATGTAGATGATTATGAATGTGGGGAATAAAGAAAGAGAAGCTGGATATGGGAGGGGTGGAGAATAATAAGAAAACAAAAATAAACTCCATTTTAATGAATGATATAAAAATATTTTAGGCCTTCAAGTAGAGGTGTGTAACATGTATTTTGAAAACAGAGGCAATATATAAATCTAGAGCATAACCTAGAGATACAGACTTTGAAATCTTCAAAACAGAAATAGTAAGTGGCAGTAAATGTCACAAGATTGATTAGGATAGTACCTAAATAGGAAAAATAAGCTATAAACAGAACAAAAAAACTGTGCATAGCATACCTGTCTTAGTAAAAAGTAATAGACAGAGATGAGTAAAATATTATTTTTCTTAAAGAAGCTCACAGGTGGATATAAAATAGTTAAGTAAACTATTGATTACTTATTGTGTGATAAAAGCTATAAAACCTTTACAGGCTAAAATGAGGGCATAAAGATGACAAACATTCAATTAATGTTTGGACTGAAGGAATGACTTATATCCAAACATATCACACAAACAAGCTTACTATTCCTTAATAATGCCTCTCAAAGTTTACATAAATAGTTGACAAATCCTCCTATACAAAAAAGACATCTGCCTCCACTACTACACGCTTACCTTTATTAAATGCTTTGTGTAAAGTAAATCTCTAAAATATATGTATTATTTCCAAATACAGAACCAAAAATGGGGGTAACACAATAGCTAACTTGCTGTGAAATGTAGGGCTGTCATGCCTTCTACAACCCCAGAGTGTATCCCTTTGTTCTCGTTGCAGAATAAATAGAAATACCAATATGACTTGCTTATTAGTTATCTTCTAATTATGAAGAAAGTGAGAGCTTGTGCCATGGATTTAAAAAGACAGCTATTATTTTATCGAAAAATAGGAAAATTCTACCATTATTTGTTAGCAGGCCAGCATAGAAGCACAACTGTTGTAAAATACGTGATTTTTGGAAATTAACCATAGACATAAAATTAGAAAATCTGTAAAGCAACGTTTTAAAAAACTTACATATATAACCAATGAGTAATTAAAGTGAAATTCTGAATACCATTAGCTACATTGCATTTAGTGAACAAAGTCATAATAATAGTGAGACACCTATATTATAGATATATTAAATCTATATTTCTAGATATATTCAATCACTATTGAAAATTGATGTAAATTTTACAAAGGAATTTTATTTTTTAACAGTTTTTCAAATTTTTTACCATTGGTACATATTAAATAGACTTATGGTTAATATATACCATTTCTGTATATGTTATGATTCCAACATATAATTATATGGGTTCTCTCTTGCTTCTCTCTCTCTCTCTCTTCCCTGTCTTCATATATGTACCAAACAGGGCAAACAGCAAAAGTAAACATACAAATATCTTACAATTTTCAAGGAAGGTGATAAGAATGTTTGATTTTCTTTTCATAGTCCATATTTTCTGAATTTTATAACAGCATAAATCGCTGATAAAATAGTGAAACCTTACTTAAGAAATTGTTTTGACAAAATAAGCAGGAAATATAATTAAATATATAAAAACAGGTAATAAAAGTAATTTAAGTACACAGTATCTTAATAAAAGTCAGCAGATGGAGTAGAAATTACTATTCAAAGGTTTCAAGATAAACCTAAATTAGCTTATGAATTACTATATTCAGAGAGAATATCAAACAGAATATCAGTAATGTCATTGCAACACTGTCTGCAATAAATAAAATAAGTTTTAATTGTTCCTTGGGCATCTGGATATATAAGAAAGTTTTCAGAGGTGCTAAGTCAACTTTATTTAAGTTAAATTATGACCAGTAAGAGAAACATTTTAACTCATTTTATATTTTTTAGAATATTTATATATAAATCCATCTTGTGACGTATTTCATCTTTTTAGAGTATTATTTCAAATTCATTCAACTAAAAATAATGACTATAATTTAAGATGACCATAGGATGTGATCTGGCATTGGTTCATTTTGTTAGTCCATTGGGAAATTTGAAGTCTAAATTTGTTTTCACAATTGCTACTTTTGTTTTGGCATCTTGAAGTCTTTCACAGGCATTTTTAAAGGCAATCATATCCATAACAAATTTTTCTTCACAGTGTCTTTTATATATTTCTTGAGACCTAAGAGGAGTAAGGAAGGTAATAGAATGACATACTTTTAAATTATTGAAACCACAGCAATCTATTAGACTGTTATTGATGATAATTAGATGTCTTTGAAATAGGCGTATACAAGTGAGAAAGACAGAACTCCACTTATATAACTGTTATAATAATATTAAATGATATTCATATTAGACTAATATTTATGTGATATATACATATAAGTGATCATTTAAAATTCCCTCCAACTATGGCTTAGATTTCCAAAGAGGCATCTAAAACGCCCTATGTCATCACTTAAAATACATTTAGACTCACTAAATCCAAGCTAGCTACTTCTTCGACTCTGTTATGGACTGAATGTATTCCACCAAATTCATATGTCAAAGGCCTAACTCCCAGTGTCTTTGAATGTGACCATTTAGAAATAAGGTCTTTAAGAAGCAGTTAAGGCTAAATGACATTATATGGGTAGGTCTTAATCCAATATTATTGGTATACTTATAAGAAGAGGAAGCAACACCAAAGATGTGAGTGTACAGAAGAAAGACCATGGAAGGACACAGGGAGAAGGTGGCCATCTGCAAGCCAAGGAGAGAGGGCTCAGCAGAAACCACAACTGCTGACATTCTGTTCTTGGATTTCCAGCCTCCAGAACTGTGAGGAATAAATTTCTGTTTAAGCTACCCAGTCTGTGATATTTTGTTACAGCAGCCTAGTAGACTAATACTCTGCCAAACCAGGGGAATATCACAGATCTCAGGAAAATTTATTCATCAATCCTTACTTATTCAGCAATTATGTATTGTAAGGCATGACACTAACCCTAGATGCTGGAAACATGAATATGACATGATATAACTACCTGAAGCTTATAAAAAGTTAAGAAAAATAAATGTTTGTGAATATATAAATGAGATGTTATGGTTCATGGTGAAAACATTATGTAACAAGTCAAAATGGGCAAAAATTGAGTAAAAACTTGGTAAATATAAACTAGAGAGCAAGGTGGGGGAGACAAGAAAGGTTTAGAGTTAAAATAACCTTTGAACTGAGTCTTGAAAGATGTGTATTTTCCAGCCAGAAAGTGGAAGAGAATTTTGTTCAAGCTATTTTTATAGCATGAACACAGGTAGAGAGAGTAGCACAGCTTGGCATGCTCCAAGAACTGACATCTATCTAATTATCTGGGTAATACAGTCTGGGAGGGAGAACAGGGGAGCAGGTAGCTAGAGAAACAAATTTAGGCCAGATCATAAAATACTTTATTTATGTGTAGGTATACTCAGAATCTGAACTTGAGGAGAGAAAGAGAGGCTTAAGTCTAAAAAGCCTGCAGCTTATTGACAGTGTGATTTTGGACACGTTATTCATGACGTTCTGTCTCATTTTCTTCATTGTTAAGGAGATAATCTAACTCATAGGGTTAGTAAAGGAATAAGTGAGTTGATACACTAAAAGTTCTTAGGCGAATGCCTAACATTAAATAAGCCACTTTACTGGATGGGTAACAGTGGCATACATCATAAAGAAATGTAGGTAGAGCAACAAGATGGGAAAAAAGATTATAGTTCTGATTGGAAATGGTGAGCTTTAAGAGCCTAGTTATTCATGTGGTGATGCCCAAAGTGTTAACTATAGATAAGTGATGGGTTATATAGTTAAGAGTACAGGTAGTAAAGCCATTCTGCTTGGATCTGAAATGTATTGATGGTGTGATTTTAGATAGGTGACTTAAGTTCTCTCTGTATCATTTTTTTCATCTCTATCAAGAGGACATTTCTACTCGTAGGGTTTAGTAGGAAGTAAATGAACTAACATATTTGAAATCCTTAAAGGAGTGCCTAGCATTTAATAATCATTTTAGTAGCAGCTAAAAGTTAGCTACTAGCACTATAAGCCTAGAACTCAGGAGAACAGTCATGTCTGGACACACAGCAGAGTGGAAATCATAGTAAAGGGACCTTGCACATATAATAAAGGGTACTAATTAAGTCAAGAAATATACTAAAATAGCCCACCTACAGATAAACATTGTAAACTGTGAACAAAATGTAAGTGAAATAACTATTTAAAAGAATTAAAGAATGTGAAATATGAAATAATCAATTATATTATTGTATCCATGTATACCAGTGTCAAACAATTGGTAAATAAAATCAAGAAAGCAATTCCACTTACATTATGATCAGAAAAGCATAAAATATTTAGACATAAATGTAATAAAAGATAGGCAAGGCCTGTACCTAAAAATTATAAAATATTGCTGAAAGAAATTTAAAAAGACCTAAATTAATGGAGAGTTATATCATCTCAAAGATTGGAAGATAATATTATTATGATGTCAGTTTTTCCCAAATGGATCTATAGATTAATAAAATTATAATTAATTTGCCAACAGCCTCTTCAATAGAAATGAGAAATTAACATTTACATTTGTTTTAAATATATATTGCATTTAATTCAGATTTATTTTAAATGTATTAAATTTAAAAGTTTTGTATTTATCAAAATTTAAATTTATATGAAAATGCAAAGGTCCTAGAACAATCAACGTAATCTTGGGAAAACGGATCAAAGTTGGAATCTCTATTTTCCATCCTGCTTAACAATTTACCCATAAATGTATTGGCTTACAACAACCACCTTATAAAATTTCTTAGTTTCCTTAGGTTAAGAGTCCGGGCACATTGTGGATAGTTGGGTTTTCTGTTTAGGTCTCACAAGGCTGAAATCAAGGTGTCAGTCAGAGCAGTGGTTCTCATTCAGGTCTTGGGGTCCTCATTCAGGATCAGTGTTTGTTGTCAGACTTAATTTGGTTCTCACTCTTTCCCTGTGCTTCCCTCTATTTTTAAGTTAGCAATATCATGTAAAATCCTTCTCATACTTTGAATCTGATGTTCTCTCTTGTCTCTGTATTTGAAAGGCTCATGTGATACACTGGACCCATCTGGATAATCCAGAATAATCTCCTTATTTTAAGATTAATTAAGCAATATCCTTAATTACATTCCATTTAAAGTCCCTTTACCAACACATTCACAGGTGTGCTATCTCATCATATTCATAGTCCTGGGAATCATAGGAGGACATGGAATCTATCTTCTCGGGTGTCATAATTCTGACTAATACAGCAGCCTTACATTACTTGATTGTAAATATTGGAAGAATTATAAGTAGAGATTATTAGCTTTTAGCAGAAAAATGGAAATCTAATCATCAGAGAGCAGAAAAGGAAGTTGCAGTAAATATAAAATATGTAGAATTTTATAAATATGGATATAGGAAGTTGAATGAATTAAAGCTTGAAGACCTAAAATTTCTTTGGGGAATAGATAAAGTATCTTGTTGAAAGAAGCAGAGGCCATAAGTGGTGTTTGAATAGAAAGCTGTACTGTTGGTGAAGGTTTTAAACGGCTCTTGTAGGTAATAGAAGAAAGAGCAAGCAACTGTGGGAGCATAAAATTAATATTGATATAAATCTGTATTTTATCTGAATACAGGAAATGAAGACAGTTGTTTGGATTATTCCAAGGTAACGGTTGTGAGGAACATTTTAGCATAATCGAGGCAATGAAATGAAAGAACTTTAGAGACACTGGACAAAATAACGATTGAATCAAAGAACCCTGGAGCCTACACCTGAAATGAAAATAAGTGTATGAAGGAGATAATTTGAAGGATGGGTGTCATCATATATTTGGAGAATATGTGTGGTGGAAGTAAAGAAAGAAAGGATTTGAGAAGATAGATTTTGGTTATAAATAAATATATAGGAGTTGAATATTTAAGAAATGGGGCAATTCCAAGTGATAAGAGGGTTTTTATTTGTGTCTATGGAAATTAGTTTATTAACGTTAGATAGGATAAAGATTGGTGTCCAAAAATTCTGATATTAGGCAATTGGGAGGGTTATCCTTATGAATTTGGAAGTTAACAATTATTATGGCAGAAATTGGCTGGAGAAAAAAAAGCTTCCATAAGGCAAAATGATGTAAAGACCATAGTAAATTAAGAAAGTAGTATGGGAGGTCAATTGATTACCAAATAAGGACAAGTTGAAGATGATGCAATTGAATAACCTCTTTATTTTCTAGCTCTTCCATGCTCAGTGACTCCCTACTTCAAGACACTCAGCTGTCCTGCCTTGAACAATATCATCACTTTCTCAGAGTACAGACAAGAATATCTTAGAGAATCCATGAATAGCTTTTATCTGATACATAGATTCTTTTATTTCAAAGTCTATCTTTAATTAATGCTTAAATACTCCTATGGATATTTTATCAATTTTCTAAATTAGAGCTTTATGATTCCCCTTTTTTCTTTTATTCTTTCTCATTCCATATAGCAGGAATAGGGAGCTACATTTTCAGTAATGACTTCACTAGTTATTGAAATTTATCAGAATCATTTAACTCAAAAGAAAAAGAATCATCAGCAGAAAAAGTATCAGAATTGAAAAATTTCAGAAGTCTCTAGTTAGATTCACTTTTTGATCACAGCTCCATTCAGTATATTGCTACCTAATCTTTATTTGAAAATTTTTAGAGTAAAATTCAAAGACGTCTGTTGGGATATACTACTCATATAACCAAAACACTGTTGTATTATTATGTGCTCTAAAGGTTAATACTTTTCAGTAGCTTATGGGAGAAGACAATTTAGTTAACATACATTAGGATGCTTGTTTGAGTCTGTATTCTTTAAAAATTAATTATGGACAGATACTCAATTTACTGTGAAAAAAGTAAGCTGATTAAATTAGACTGATTTCGGCTAGATTTGTGTTTCAGTATATCATACTGGCTTTCATTTCTTTTCCAAAATACTTGGAAAATAAGTTATAGAAAATAACTACTAAAATAAGTTATAGAAAATATTTCCAAAGATCGCACACACATACCACACACAAAATGTACACTAAAGAAAATGATTTTAAATTTGGAGGGAGAAATATACAATATTTTTCATACTTAATAAAATATTATGTAAAACACATCAGCAAATAGCTTAAATTGCTTATAAGTAGGAAAAGGCAAATGCTTTTCCTGATTTAAAACTCCTTTATAGCACAGGCTTATAAAAATGATGGTATTTAAAAATTTAAATAAAATAAGCAGTTCTGAAGATCTCTAAGTGTTTCCATACAAGCCTTAAATATGTATATAGGTAGTTTGGCCATTTGAAATACCACTAGGATAAAACTGTGGCTGATCAGCTTCAATCTAATATCAGAAAAAAATCTGTGAAAGACTTTGAAAGAGTAAAAAATAAATTGCTGGGGATCCTGCCTAGTACAATTGCCTTTCAGAATTGTCTGTGCCTTTCAATCTCCTTGAACAATTTTACAAGTCTAAGAATAACTGTGACCAATGCAAATGATTCTTGTTTATAGAAATATAAAGAATTTTTCCAGCTAAGTTACAGTTGATTATTGCCCAGTGGATAGTGACTAGTTTTGCACCTGTAAATTTATCTTAGTTAGCATTTTTGATTTCTAATATAGAAATAGGAATAGAAATAAACATAGACATGGATAAAGAATGGACATAGATACAGGTAAATGCTCTTTGAATTCTCATAACTGATTTATTCTTTAATGAGTTATATGATATCTTTGGCATGTGCTCATTTTATATTTGTATGGGTCACAGTTTTATGTTCTTAAAAGTGTTCTTAAGCAATTAATAAAATTTGAATTTACTAACTGTAAGTTAAAGTTTTTTGAGTCAACATTAATTTTCAGAGCTCTTACTTTACCAAATCTGGTTTAAATTTTTAAAATCTTCACCATAAAGTAATTTATACTTTTTGGGGTAGCAAAAAATGCTACCCCAAAATATGGTACACTGACACACTAAGTATTTTAACCTGAAGGAAACTGAGAAACTTGCAGAAGCAGAAAGACTGCTCTGAACTTTTGCCTCCTCTCTTTTAAACTGTGACAAGTGCCATGCTTTAAACTAGGAAGGAAGGAATATACATAGAAAAGCCAAGAAAAATTGGAACAAACAGGCCTTGCTTGTCACCTCATCCCCACTTCATGACCATGAGGTCATGCCCCCCTTTTTTGATCCAATCAGACTTCTACACAATTGTCTATTCATCATCACACCTAAGTATAAAAACAGTTTTCCCTGGGTTTTCATTTTAGAAAGCTTCCAGGTCAAATAAAATTTTGATGAGATAAATTTGGTATGCCTTTTTCTTGCTAATCTGTCTTTGTTATAGAAGTGTCAGACATAAACCTATTTAAGTACCAGAAATTTTAATTGTCTGTTTGTAGTTTCTGTGTTATTGCTGGTATGATTATGTAACTCTGTTAATCTCATTGCTTTTTGCCATATTTTCCACGTCTATTTTCAGTTTCTTGGGCCAAACGATCTTTATATGCCTACATCAACTGTAAGAGAATTCTTCAAGAGCTAGAAGTGAAATACTACTTGAATGATTTGAACTGAAGGTAAATACTACTTAGTAGAAGCACCAGTGATCATAGAGGGATAGAAAAAAAAATGCAAGACAAATTTACTGCCATGAATTAAGCACTTGTACTAAAAAGTTTACTTAGCATAATGATTAGTGAAGCTACTTTCATAACTTGGCTAATTATATTTTTAGTCTAAATTTAATATAATTCTGATTATATATCTTCATTGCAAAAGCATTTAGAAAAAATATGCATTGTTTCTTATTCAAAATGGCTTAAGTATTAAGTGCAAATACATAAAAACACTCTCTTCTGAGTAGTTGTTATATGACTTAAATGAGTTTATATACAGCCATTACTAATTGAAATTCTTACCTATTTCCTCAATAAATATGTGTTAAATACATTTGTTAACTAGGTACTATACTGGGCACTGAAGTAGAAAGATGGAGCAAATTGATTGTTATCTTGAGGGGGTAGGGCTAAAATGACTGACCAGAAGCAGCGGTGATTGGAGACTCTCATCAAAAAGAACCATAACCGCCTTCAAATCCTACACCAGCACCTGAGGTATCCAGGTTCTTCATCAGAACTGACTAGGCTGGGTGAAGTGGCTCACACCTATAATTCCAGTAATTTGGGAGGCCAAGGGGGTTGGATCACCTGGGGTCAGGAGTTTGAGACCAGCCTGGCCAACAGGGTGAAACCCTGTCTCTACTAAAAATACAAAAATTAGCTTGTTGTAGTGGCAGATGCCTGTAATCCCAGCTACTCAGGAGGCTGAGGCAGGAGAATCGTTTGGGAGGCAGACGTTGCAGTGAGCCAAGATTGTGTCATTGCACTCCAGCTTGGGCAACAAGAGTACAACTCTGTCTCCCCAAAATTTAAATACATAAAATAAGAAAGAACTGACTAGGCAGCTGACATGACCCACAGAGCACAAAGAAGAAGGAAGAGCAGTGTGATATGGTGGCTCACCTAAGAGCCACATGGGGCAGGGGAGCCTCCACACCCCAGTCAAGGGAGGTGGGGAATAAGTGTGCTATCCACGCTAGGAAACCATGCTTTTTCCATGGAACTGTGCAACCCTCAGATTGGAAGATAGCACTCATGAACCCATGCACTGGGGCCTACGATCCCAACCACAGAGCCATGCAGATTCTCAACTAGAATCTATTAAGCCTGGTGAGGTCCTGGAAAGGGGAACCAGTACCAAAGCTACGGATGCCTGTTGTCTAAAGTCCCTGAGGTCCTTGGTGGAGGGTCTTCAGCCAACACTGTGACTGATATCTGCTTAACACATTAAGGAGTGGGTATAGGGCAGCAGCCATCTATAGCTCCAGGATGCGCTTTTCCCCTGCTGGAGCCAGGGAGGCTCATGGCTTGGTCCCAAGGGGTATCCCCCACAGCCCAACACACTGGCTGTGGCAGATTTTAGCCAGAGTGCCTCTTCAGGCCTGACCCTGACCCATCCCTCTGCACTGGGTGGGGCCTCCCTGCAGGTATTCCAACAACTCCAGCCAGTGGCTCAGGGACAGAAGTCTGATCTCCCTGGGCCTGAGCCCCTCGAGGGTGGGGTGGCCACAGTCTCTGTAGACCAGCAGAGTTAGTTTTTCCTCCTGCTAGTTCCGAGGAATCTGGGCAGCCCAGACAAGTGGGTTTCCCCCTAGCAAATCATACTCCTTTCATGAAGAGACAGTCAAAGTGCTTCATTAAATGGGTTCTGCTCCCTGTGCCATCCAACTGGGTGAGACCCTCCAACACTGTCAGACACCTTATACAGGAGCATTCCTACAGGCATCAGGTAGGTGCCCCTTGAGGTTAGAGATCCCAGAAGTAGAAGCAGGCACCTATCTTTGCTGTTCTCCAACCTCCTCAAGTGACAACTACAGGTGCAGGAGTGAAACAGATGAACAGGGCTTGAAGTGAACTTCCAGTACACTTTAGCAGGCCTCCAGAAGAGGGACCTGATCATTGAAAGATAAACAAACAAACAGAAAGCAACAGCAATAGCATCATCAAAAAAGAAGTCCCAACAAAAACCTCATCCAAGGGTCAGCAGCCTCAAACATCGAAACTAAATAAACTCATGAGGATGAGAAAGAATCAATGAAAAAACGCTGAAAAACCAAAAGGCCAGAGTTCCTCTTCTCTTCCAAATGGTAGTGATGCCTCTACAGCAAGTGTGCAGAACTGGTCAGGGGATGAGATGGACAAATTGACAGAAATAGGCTTTAGAAGGTGAGTAATAACAAATCCGCTGAGCTAAAGAAGCATGTGCTAACCCAATGCAAAGAAGCTAAAAATCTTGATAAAAGGTTAGAGAAGGTGCTAACTAGAATAACCAGTTTAGAGAGGAATATAAATGACCTGATAGAGCTAAAACACAGCACAATAATTTTGTGAAGCAGGCACAAGTATCAATAGCTGATATTTGTGTAAGAAAGGATATCAGAGTGGAATATCAGACCAAGTGGAAGAAAGGATATCAGAGTTTGAAGACCACCTTGCTTAAATAAGTAATGAAGATAAGATTAGAGAAAACAGAATAAAAAGGAATGAAAAAAACCTCCAAGAAATATGGGACTATGTAAAAATACTGAACCTATGACTGATTGGAGTACCTGAAGGAGATGGGGAGAATGGAACCAAGCTGGAAAACACACTTCAGGATATTATCCAGGAAAACTTCCCCAAACTAGCAAGAAAAGCCAACATTCAAATTCAGGAAATACAGAGGACACTACTAAGATACTAAATGAGAGGCTCAACCCCAACACACATAATCATCAGATTCTCCAAGGTTGAAATGAAGGAAAAACTGTTAAGGGCAGCTAGAGAGAAAAGCCAGGTCACCTACAAAGGGAAGCACATCAGACTAACAGCGGACCTTTCAGTAGAAACCTTGTAAGCCAGAAGAGAGAGGGGGCTAATATTTAACATTCTTAAAGAAAAAAATTTTCAACCCAGAATTTCATATTCAGCCAAACTAAGATTCATAAATGAAGGAGAAATAAAATCCTTTCCAGATAAGCAAATGCTGAGGGATTTCATCACCACAAGGCCTGCCTTGCAAGAGCTCCTGAAGGAAGCACTAACATGGAAAGAAGAAACTGGTACCAACCACTGCAAAAACCACACCAAAATATAATGGCCAATGACACTATGAAGAAACTGCACCAACTAGTATGCAAAATAAACAGATAGCAACATGATGACAGGATAAAATTTACACATAACGATATTAATCTGAAATATAAATAGACTAAATGCCCCAATTAAAAGACACAGACTGGCAAATTGGAGAGTCAAGATCCACAGGTGTGATGTATTCAGGAGACACACATGTGCAAAGGTAGACATAGGCTCAAAATAAAGAGATGGTGAAAAATTTGCCAAGCAAATGGAAAGAAAAAAAAAAGCAGGGGTTCTTAAAGACCTACAAAGAGACTTAGAGTTTCACACAATAATAGTGGGAGACTTTCATATCCCAGTATCAATATTAGACTGATCAACAATACATAAAATTAACATGGATATTCAGGACTTGAACACAGCTCTGGATCAAGCGGACTTAATAGACATCTACAGAACTCTCCACCCCAAATCAACAGAATATACATTATTCTCAGTGCCACATGGCACTTATTCTAAAACCAACCACATAATTAGAAGTAAAACACTCCCGGAAAAATGCAAAAGAACTGAAATCACCACAGTCTCTCACACCACAGTGCAATCAAATTAGAACTCAGGATTAGGACTCTTACTCAAAACCACACAATTACATGGAAATTTAACAACATGCTCCTGAATGACTCCTGAGTAAATAATGAAATTAAGACAAAAATCAAGATGTTATTTGAAATCAATGAGAACAAAGAGACAATATGCCAGAATCTCTAGGATGCC
>PVKP010005971.1:16206-31368 GCA_004027715.1 Plecturocebus donacophilus | reverse complement strand
CTAGCGGAAGGCAAGAAATAACTACGATCAGCACAGAACTAAAGGAGATAGAGACACAAAAAAACCTCCAAAAAAAATCAGCGAATCCAAGAGGTGTTTTTTTGAAAAAATTAACAAAATAGATAGAGCACTAGCTGGACTAATAAAGAAGAAAAGAGAGAAGAATCAAACAGACACAACAAAACATGATAAATTAGATGTCACTACTGATCCCACAGAAATACAAACTACAATAAGAGAATACTATAAACAACTCTATGCAAATAAACTACAAAATCTAGAAGAAATGGAAAAATTCCTAGACACATATATCCTCACAAGACAACCAGGAAGAATTCAAATCAAGATTATGAAAATGGCCATACTGCCCAAAGTAATTTACATATTCAATGCTTTTCCATCAAACTACTATTGACATTCTTCACGGAATTAGAAAAAAAACTACCTTAAATTTCATATGGAACCAAAAAAAGAGCCCATGCAGCCAAGACAAGCCTAAGCAAAAGAACAAAGCTAGAGGCAGGATGCTACCTGACTTCAAACTATACTACAAGGCTACAGAAACCAAAATGGTATGGTACTGGTACCAAAACAGACAAATAGAACAATGAAACATAACAGAGACCTAAGAAATAACACCACACATCTACAACTACAACCGTCTGCTCTTCGACAAACCTGACAAAAACAAGTAATGTGGAAAGGATTCCCTATTTAAGAAATGGTTCTGGGAAAATTGGCTAGCCATATGCAGAAAACTGAAACTGGACCCCTTCCTTATGTCTTATACAAATTAACTGAACATGGATTAAAGACTTAAATGTAAAACTCAAAAACTTAAAAACTGTAGAAGAAAACCTAGGCAATACCATTCAGGACATAGGCCTGGGCAAAAACTTCATGACTAAAACACCAAAAGCAATCGTATCAAAAGCCAAAATTGACAAATGGGAGCTAATTAAACTAAAGAGCAGAAGAAACTATCATCAGGGAGAACAGGCAACCTACAGAAATGGAGAAAAGTTTTGCAATCTATCCATCTGACAAATGTCTAATATCCAGAATCTACAAGGAATTTAAACAAATTTACAAGAAAAAAAAAATCCACCAAAAAGAAGACAAAGGATATGAACAGACACTTCTCAAGAGAAGATATTTATGCAGCCAACAAACATATGAAAAAAAAAAAGTCAACATCACTGATCATTAGAGAGATGCAAATCAAAACCACAATGAGATAGTATGTCACTCCAGTCAGAATGGAGTGTAATTTAGTACACTTTTGATGGGAATGTAAGTTAGTTCAACTGTTGTGGAAGACAGTGTGGTGATTCCTCAAGTATTTAGAACCAGAAATACCACCTGACCCAGCAATTCCATTACTGAGTATATACCCAAAGGAATATTAAATCATTCTACCATAAAAATACATGCACACATATGTTTATTGCAGCACTATTCACAATAGCAAAGACATGGAACTAAACCAAACGCCCATCAGTGATAGACTGGATAAAAAAAATGTGGTACATATACGCTATGAAATACTATGCAGCCATAAAAAGGAATGAGATCATGTCCTTTGCAGGGAGATGGATGAAGCTGGAAGCCATCATTCTCAGCAAACTAACACAGGAAAAGAAAACCAAACACCGCGTGTTCTCACTCATAAGTGGGAGCCGAACAATGAGAACACATGGACACAGGGAGGGAAACAACACACACTGGGGCCAGTTAGGGTATGAGGGGGAAGGGGAAGGAAGGGGAGGGAAGGCATTAAGACAAATAGCTAATGCATGTGGGGATTAAAACTAGATGACGGGTTGATAGGTGCAATAAACCACCATGGCACATGTATACTTATGAAACAAACCTACACGTTCTATACTTGTATCCTGGAACTTAAAGTAAAATAAATAAAGAATTTTAAAAAAACAAATTTTACCACTCAACCATGCAAACATAATAAAAGCCCTCTTGTTATAACTGGTAACACTGAGATTCCAATAAAGTATATGGAATCATCACAAAATTAAAGAGACTAATTCAGACTGGAGGAGCGGTTGGTAAAGAGATTAAAAGTGAAAATGTCATTGAGTTGGTTACTAAAGGATGGGTAATAAAAGGATAAATTTTACTAGTAGTTGTGTAGTTCATGCACTGTATGATGAGGGCAAATAGGTACGAGACAAGGACACATACAGCCAAGAATCAGCCACTTGTGAGGCACCTCCCTGGAGAAAAAACTGTCTTTTCTTCACATGCAGGTACTACCTTCTCACAAATTAGAACACAGCAAAGCATTCTGATTTGCACAATAACATAGAGGCTTGTATTGCATAATATTATCTGGATAACATTAACATTGTGAGTTTGTAGTGCTCTTGAGAAGTATATATTTGAGAAAAAAGGGGACAGGATCAGTAAAGTCATAGGAATAAGAGAATATAAAGTTGAGTAGGGAGTAAAGAATAGTCTGTTTAGAGTAGAATGTTGCTAAGGGTTGGATGGAGGAAGCTATAGGAGAAAATTTAGTGTGAGATAAGTCTATACTAGAAAGAACAGAGCACGTTATCTGAAATGCCATTTAGAACAAATTCATTTTATTCTGTGAACAACTGCAAGCTATTAATATGTTTAAATAGAAAGTTATGTGATCAGAATTTTATTTTAAAAACAGTTGAGGTTTGTAGGCCAGAGAAAAGACTTAGATTGAAGAAAATATGAAGAATAGGGATGAAGATCTCAATTGGAAGAATAATGTAAATTCATAGAGAGACTATGAGAGCCTAAGTTAGAATAGAAGGGGTAGTATTGGAAAGGAAGGATCCTTTTGAGACTCCTTTTTGAAGTACAGTGAGTAGGAAAACATATTACGTGTAATCAGTGAAGACTGAGACTGTTAGCACTGGTCAAGAGGCTGATGATGCCATTTATAATGAGAACAACTCATAACCAAGAGGTAGGTTTTGTTGCACATGGGGGAGAGATGGAGAAAGACGGAGTTATTTTATTGTCCTATCTTTGGCAATATATTAGTACATTATTTGTACATTATTAGTACATTAATTTTTCAAAGTAGAATGTACTATGTCATAAATAAAATACTATTAGATCTTAACATTTAGTGTTATTTACATGTAATTGACTTAAATGTTTCTATTATTTCTAAACTGTACCTACCTTACTTTTTTAATTTCTTTAAGTAAATTCTTTCTAGTTTTTTCTGTTTTTAGTTTTTGCTTAACAATTAGGCTTTTCTCTTTCAGGACAGCTTCATTCTTCTTCATTCTGTCAACTTTAAGCAGTCCTCTGGTCAAAACAGTGCGTTCATTACTTAAGTTTTGAACTAATAAACGCTCTTCAGCCTTTCGCGATTTTTCTTTTAGAAACAGAGCTCTCCTCTCTCTAGTTTTTTCAAGGTAGTTGAATCTGTTTTGCCAAACTTGTCGTAAACCATTCTGAATTGTCTCATTGTTTTCTTTAATTAGTTTTTGTGTAGCAAGTATTTTCTTATTCAAATATTTGCTAACAGTTACTCCAACTCTTTCTTGAGCAAGTTGTGCCATGGCTACAACTCTCATTTTTTCTTTATGGCATTCCTGCTTATTTTGTTCTGTGTAATATTTGTCAATATTAACAAATGTTTGGAGTTTCATACCAGCTCTTTGTGTTGCAAAAAACTCTTTTATGTTTCTCTCCACTGGTGGGTCTTTTTTAATGATTGGCTTTTGAGGAGTAGTAAACAATGGCTGAGGATACTCAAGAAAAAAATCTTGTTTTTTCTCTTTCAAAACTGCAACATTCTTCAATGAACCTGAAGTATGTATGGGTAGTTTGAAAACTGATATCCTAAAACTGGTATCCAATTTTTCATCCACAATTTCATCTTTGGAGTCCTGACCTACATCAAACAGAAGACAAATATTATACATTATAAAAGAGCTAAGCGCATTTTATTTTCTGTCCACATAGTTTTGAAAGCTATATCAATAAAATTGATGAGAACCTGTTAATGACTTTACTAAGAAGAATTATTCCCAAGTACCTTTTCAACCTGTGATTTAACAGTGACTTTGGAAAAGAAAATCACTATTAAAACATTTTCACAGAGAAATTCACTGAATCTAATTCTTACATTTTCTGTATTATCGTCCACAATTGTTAACTTACACTGACTCAATAGCAGCATCTTATCACATACTTAGTACTACTTAACCACACACATTATTTTTCATATAGTTTGCTAAAAGAAACAAAGTTTAATTAAGCAAAGAACAATTCATGAAATGGGTAGCACCCAGAACCAGTGAAAATTTAGAAAACTCTGCTTTCAGAAGGAATGCTTCCAGTGTCTGCCCATTCAGTATTATATTGGCTGTGCGTTTGTTCTATTCAGCACAGCACTGGAAGATCTGGCCAGGACAATCAGGCAAGAAAAAGAAATAAAGGGTATTCAATTGGGAAAAGAGGAAGTCAAATTGTCTCTGTTTGCAGATGATCATGAGTGAACTCCCATTCACAATTGCCTCAAAGAGAATAAAACACTTAGGAATACAACTAATAAGGGATGTAAAGGACCTCTTCAAGGAGAACTACAAATCACTGCTCAAGGAAATAAGAGAGGACACCAACAGATGGGAAAATATTCCATGCTCATGGTTAAGAAGAATCAATATCATGAAAGTGGCCATACTTCTGAAAGTAATTTATAAGTTCAATGCTATCCCCATCAAGCTACCATTGACCTTCTACACAGTATTGGAATAAAAACACCTTAAACTTCATATGGAACCAAAAGAGAGTATGTGTAGCCAAGACAATACTAAGCAAAAAAAAAAAAAAAACAAGCTGGAGGCATTCCGCAACCTGACTTCAAACTATACTACAAGGCTACAGTAATCAAAACAGTATGGTACTGGTACCAAAACAGACATATAGACCAATGGAACAGAATAGAGGCCTCAAAAGTAATGCCACACATCTACAACCATCTAATCTTTGACAAACCTGACAAAAACAAACGATGGAGAAAGGATTCCCTATTTAATAAATGGTGCTGGGTAAACTGGCTAGCCATATGCAGAAAGCTGAAACTGGAGCCCTTCCTTACACATTATACAAAAATTAAATCTAGATGGAATAAAGATGTAAACATAAGAGCTAACTAACACCATAAAAATCCTAGAAGGAAACCTAGGCAATACCATTCAGGACCTAGGCATAGGCAAGAAGTTCATGACTAAAACACCAAAAGCAATGGCAGCAAAAGCCAAAATAGACAAATGGGAACTAATTAAACTAAAGAGCTTCTGCACAGCAAAAGAAACCATCATTAGAGTGAACCAGCAACCAACAGAATAGGAAAAATTTTTTGCAATCTACCCATCTGACAAAGGGCTAATCATCAGAATCTACAAAGAACTTAATGAAATTTATAAGAAAAAAACAAACAACTCCATGAAAAAGTGGGCCAGAAATATGAACGGACATTTTTCAAAAGAAGACATTTATGCAGCTCACAAACATATAAAAAAAAAGCTCATCATCACTGGTCATTAGAGAAATGCAAATCAAAACCACAATGAGATAGTATGTCACTCCAGTCAGAATGGCGATTATTAAAGTCAAGAAACAATAGATGCTGGCAAGGCTGTGGAGAAATAGGAATGCTTTTACACTTTTGATGGGAATGTAAGTTAGTTCAACTGTTGTGGAAGACAGTGTGGAGATTCCTCAAAGATATAGAAATAGAAATACCATTTGACCCAGCAGTTCCATTACTAGGCATATACCCAGTGGATTATAAAACATTCTATTATAAAGACACATGCACATGTATGTTTATTGCAGCACTGTTTACAATAGCAAAGACTTGGAACCAACCCAAATGCCCATCAATGATAGACTGGATAAGGAAAATGTGGCACATATACACCATGCAATATTATGCAGCCATAAAAAAGGATGAATTCATGTCCTTTGCAGGGACATGGATGAAGCTGGAGACCATCATTCTTAGCAGACTAACACAGTAACAGAAAACCAAACAGCAAGAAAATTCTACAGCAAAGTAGGAAATCAAGTCTAGCAAGTAGAAAAGGCAGTCAATGTGTAAGGATACAAAGCCAAAGGGTCCAGAAATAAACACCAAATGTTTTGGTCTAAAGAAGACACTGGGGTCCCAAAGAGCCAAAAGTCAGAGTCTCTCATTACCTAGTTGAATGTCAACCCATTAACACTTTTAAAAGTCTCCTAATTTCTTTGTTTTCACAATCTCTGTTTCAAGAAATCACTCACTGCTATAATATTTATCTTTCTTAAATAGAGTTTTAATAACATTGTACCTTACACACAAACAAAGAAAGACAATATCTTCATGGTTTTCCACCCAAAGGCTGAAGAATATTTTCCATTTTTAGCCTAGGATTACAGAATACCAGAAAAAAGCAAAGTATTTTCTGCTACACATGCACCACATCTTATCATCATTGGGCCTTTACTTCTATTATCTTAGGTTTTGTTCAGTATGCTGTTTTTCTTTTCTATATCTGTTCATATTCTATGCATTCTTCAGATCTTTCCACACGTCATATTTTCCTTATTGTTTAAACAAGAATTGATATGTTTTAAACTATCACATATTTTTTTCCTTATAGAATTTATCATATTCCATTTACATTACATCTCTTTGTAGTAGTTTTTAGTTACAGTATCAAACTTGATACTTCTTAGGAGTAAGGATCTATTTCTTTGGTCTTTGATGATACATTCCTAGCCCCTAGCCTACTATTTTACACAGTTTGCTTTGTGAGGCAATGTAGTTTAGATGTGTGTCCCCTACAAATCTCATGTTGAAATACAATCCCCAATGTTGGAGATTGGGCCTGGTGGGAGGTGTTTGGGTCATGCGGTAGATCCCTCATGATTGGCTTGGTGTCCTCTCATGGTAATGAGTGAGCTGTTGCTCTGTAATTCATATGAGAGCTGGTTGTTTAAAAAAGCCTGGCACCTCTGTCTCCATGTGCTATGCCAGCTCTCACTTCACCTTCTGTCATAATTTTAAGCTTTCTAAGGCTTCACCAGAAGCTGAGCAGAAGTTGGCACCATGCTTACCATGAGTCTGCAGAATCATGAGCCAAAATTGCCTAATTTTTTTAATAAATTGCCTAAAATTGGGCATTTATTTACAGCAATGAAAAACATGAGAGGATAAGGTTAATTAAATACTACTCTATATTGTCCATAAGTACGTATTTTGAATGAATGCACAGACAAATGAGAGGAGAATTCTCTTACTCAAGAATAATGTCACTTGTATAGTGGCTGAAAACCTGGAAATTGGAAATTTGAAAATGGTAGACTTAAGTTGAAATGAACAATTATCATTACTCAATAATTAAATTAAATGTTAATGGCCTAAACATTCAAATAAAAAGGCAGAGATTATCAGAATAAATTTATAAAAAACAAGATCTACCAAATATTGCCCTAAAGAGATGTGCTTTTATTTCTTTTTTGTTTGTTTTATAAAAGTTACTATAATACAATAGTACATAGTATTAAATTCACAAAAAATATGAACAAATATTTACAGCAAGACACACTCACAACGAAAACACTTCTCCTCTAATCAAGTTACATTTGAACGACACAGTCTATACAAACGAACATGCCTAAAATTTATTGGTTCTCTTACTTAATGGGGGAGGGAGGGAGAGAAAAGAAAAAAAAATGGCAGAAACCCCCAACTCTTCAAAACCAGAGATTTATTCAATGAAAAATGAAGGAGTTGAAAGAAAAATGACTCAACACATTTCTTGATGATTGCAAACCATTCTGAGGCTGGCAAGGGGTTCCTGGGGAAAGGAGGGGCGTAGTTCCCTTAGTGAAGGCCAGCCGAGGTTAACACTGAGCACAATGGCTGGGCAAGATGAAGTCAGGGGAAGGGGCAAGGCAGGGGTCCCTTCCCTGCTCTCCTCACATCCCCCCACTTTTTTATGAAGGAGAGGATAGAATGGAGACTGTCCTTTGAGGGCTGCACATGTAACTTAAATCAGAGATGTGCTTTTAATATAAAGACATAGGATGAAAAAACTGCAAACAGTAAGCACAAACGTCTGATAAAAATATCAAATAAAAGTCTCAGAAAAAGAGAAACATTTTATAGTAATAGTTAATCATAAAGAAATACTAACAATAAATGTTTATGTGCTTTACAGTGGAAACTCAAAATATGTGAAGCACAAAATGACAGAATTAAAGGGAGAAATAGATAATTTTATAATCATAGTAGGAGATACTATACTCCTTTCTTGGCAATTGATAGAACTATTTAAAAAAATCAGTAATGACATTGATTATCTCAGCATTACTATTAAACTCCTGATGGTTATGGAACATAATACCCTGTGACTGCAAAATGTACATTCTTTCCAATTTTACTTTGTATGTGTGCTAATAAATTTATGCCTTCCATACTTCAGGCTGCATTCTAGGGTATAAAACAAATCTCAATAAATGTAAAAGGTTTAAATCATACAAACTATGTCGTCATACCACAACAGAATTGCCTAAGAAATCAATAACAATATCTAAGAAAACTCCAAATACTTGGAAATTAAACAATGTGATTATAAATAATTCATTAGCAGCAGGAGAGAGAGGGGGAAAGAGAGAGAGTGAACAAAGGAGTACAGCACTTTAAAGCCATCAGCTCTCTGAGAACTCACTCCTTATCATGAGAATAGCAAGGGAGAAATCAACCCCATGATCCAATAACCTTCCACCATGTCCCTCCCTGACACCTGGGGATTACAATTTGAGATGAAATTTGGGTGGAGACACAGAGCCAAACCATATTAGATGCTTACAGAAGTCAAGTAAGTTACCCAAGATTTTAGGGACTACAAGGCAAAGCTACGATTCATATTCAGCTCCATTGGACCATGCTAATATTTTTATTACCTCTACATCTATAATGTCAAATTTAAAAATCCTCTCTTTTAACAAATTTCCCAATATCACTCATAAAGGGTGTTATGGACTAAATGTTTATCCTTACTGCCTCATTGATATATTGAAATTGTAAACCTCACATAGTGATGGTATTTGGAGCAGGGAGAGGTCTTGGAGGTAATTAGATTAGGAAGATTAAGTCCTCATGAATGGGATTAGTACCCTAATAAAAGAGGCCTGAAAGAGGTACCTCACCCTCTACCATCATGTGGGGACACAGCCAGAAGGCACCATATATAAACCAGAAGGTAAGTTCTAAACAGACACCAAATTTGTTGGTGTCTTGATCTTGGACTTCCTAGCCTCCAGAATGATTAAAAAAAAAAAAAAAACTGTTGCTTATAAACTACCCAGTTTATGGTATTTTGTTATAACAGCCCAAATGGACAAAGACAAAGCCCCAAACCTAAGTGTGGCTTTATTTAGTGGTGGGGCCCCTCAGAAAGTGATTAAGGTTAAATTTGGTTATAAGGGTGAAATTCTGATTCAATAGGGTTAGTTTTCCTGTAAGAAGAAATATCAGATAGCTCACTTTCCCTCTCCCACTATGCACGCATATCAAAGAAAGGTCATATGAGTACCCAGCAAGATGGTGGTTTTCTATAAGGCAGAGAGCCCTCACTAGAAACTTACCATGCTGGCATCCTTATCTCAGACTCAGACTCCAGAACTGTAAGAAAACAAATTTCTGTTCTTTAAGTCACCCAGTCTGGAATTTTGTTATGACACCTTGAACAAACTAACACAAAAGGAGTTCCCTCTCCACTATTTTTAAGTAAAGTTGCCCAACTGGTGTGCTGTGGAAAACTAATATGTTATTAATGATAATAGGAGTGCTCAGAGACATTGATCATCCTGATATGGTTATTTATTTCTATTTTGTTTCATTTTTGATTCATCCTAATGTGTTAATAAATCTTCTAATTTAGAGAAGGGAGGATAATGCTTCCAGAATGTCCAGTCTCAGTTTTCACATCTCAATTTCAGTGTTTTATTAACGTAACAGATACCAATTTCCCCCATCACCTCCCAGCAGCTACTTAAAATTACATATGATCTCAATGAAGGACTAAGGAGCTTCTGACTTCCTATAATAACTTTGATTCATTCAACTGTTAATTCATCTATCTATCTGTCCATCCATTTATTCATGTTGCTTGCAAATTCTATGGAAATTCAGGTATCACAAATATAAAAGTAATTATTCAAACTTTCCTTAGTTATTAATTTTTTTCTGTAAACTTTGTTTTCCTTGTTGCTTGACAGTTATGACAGTTATTTTCCATGAATATTAACAGTCTGTCTTTAATCAAAAATGTTTTCTTTTCTAAATATAGCAATCTAATAATAATATAAAGTATGAACCATGTATACATAAAATTCAATGTTTGTGGAGTATAAGACACTTTCTAAAGAAAAGACATGAGGTATTTACTAAGAAATGTACTATCCCTGGGCTCATAAAACTATTTTAGTGGAGAAGACAGATAAGAAATTTATAAATAAGAAACTATCAAATAAAAATAAATGCTCTGATGAAAATTAATTAGGATAAAATGGCAGTGAGAGGGTCTAGTAATTAGATTGGGTGTATAGAAATGGCTTTTTAGAGGATATCTGATTTAATCCCAGAGGAGAAAAGATAAGTAAGCACAAGCAGAAAAAAAAATATGGGAGAATAAACATTCCAGAAGAAAAGGGAAGCTAATGTAAAGGCAATAGACAGAAGCACATTTAGCCTGTTAGGGATACAGAGAGAAGGCCACCTGAAATCCACTGAGTCAGAGGAGCGTGGTGCTAGAGACGGTCACAGAGGTAAGGCTGGGGCCAGATTCTATGGGGCATTGAAGGTTACAGAATAAAAATTTGAATTTCATTCTGAGATTTGAAACCATTGAAGTCGGGGACTGATATTGTATGTGATTTTACCATGAAGGGAATGGATTTGAATGTGAATCATAAAAGTCTAAGTAGAGGACTGGTTAAGAGGCTACTTAAGTGGCCCAGGTAAGATTTTATGATAGGTAAGGCATAGATGAAAGGAATAAACTTGCAGAAAAGTAGAAAGATTTGGGATATGTTTTACAGGTATAGTCAGTAGGGCTTGTTGATAACAGATGGCAGAAGTAGAAAAAAAAGATGAATGGTAGCAATTTGGCTTGAGAAAACAGGTGAATGGTGATATCATTTGTTGGCATGGGAAAAACTGGAGGAAAAGTAGGTTTGGTGAACTAGAAGAAATTTTCTTATACATATTACTGTTTTGCAGTTCATAATTTTCATATTTAACACATAACTAATATTTTCCTAATTCATTATAATATTTAAATTGTTTATCTTAAAAATCATTTAAAATTTTCATTAATTCAATGTCATTTTAAAGTATTTTATTCCTAAAATAAGAAAATAATTTTGAACAAATACTATTTCCATTTACATGATTCCTAGTAATAGTAAAAACTGAAGAAAATGACATTCTTGTATACTTTTTAATAATAATACCAAATAATAATGGAAGTACATGTTCTCCTTTCTTCAGCCATATCTTCCACAAACTGAATTTTTTGACACAAAGACAACAAAATGGTTTGTTTTATAGTTTATCTATTAAAGAAAAGCCTGCTAAAGAGTAATTGTTATCTATTTGTACCTTCTATATACCTCTCAAGAGAAAAACAACTGGATCATATCAGCCAATTTATTTTCAGTTGTATCAACAGATAGTTGGATCTTTTAGGACTCACAGAACACAGAAGCCAATACCATTTGTGGTCAACAGAGCTTGTTTGATTCTTCTAAATGTATTGCAGATTTATGAACCATCTGTAGAGAAACAAATGGTCCAAACCTATTTAAAATCAGTATAGCTATGATTTGAATGTTCACAAGTGAGTCTGAAGCAGTTGCTGTCCTCAGCAAACTGGCCTGACATCTTTGCACAAGCTTATAGCCTTATGTGGTACATAGGCTTTAAGTTTAGGTGAAGCAAAGAAAAGGGAAAAAAGAAAACAAAGGAATATAAGGAAGAAAGCAGTGGCATAAACTTCTGCCATGTACTGAGCTTTTCCTGATTTGCTAGATGCAAAAATATCACTTAACTTATAGCAATGGTTGAAATTTCTTCCTGTGTTCTTAGTAGCAAATATTTTGAGTGAAGTCTCCCCCATTACACATGCACATATACTCTGGTATAAATGATTTATCTAAGATATGGTATGAGATCACCATAATAAAGAATATAGTTTACTAAACATCTCACATCACACATGTAATCAAGCCATACTGGCAATTGATTATAATAGAATAGAGAGTTACAGAGATGCACAGGAGTTATTTCTCTCACTTTATGTCTTTAATTCATTTCTGAAGATTAGACATTCTGTAAAGAAATGATACCCTGGAACCAATTTCTCTATATTCTACATGGGAAAATTGTAACACATTAAATGTTAACCACCAAACCCTATTTGATTTCAAAAATGAAAATAAAGTATTATAAACATTAAAGTAGGAAAACGGGGAGAGAGATCCAAGATGGCCGACTACTAGCAGCTCAGGATTGTAGCTCTCAGAGAAAGCGCACAGAATGAGAGGACGCCACATTTTAGAAAAATTTTTGTTGCTTACAGACTAGGATTCCCAGCGGAGGAGCTCCACGAGTCTCCAGTGCGACTCTTGTGGCCGGCGTGGCGATTTTACCTGCGCTTTGGCACAGAGGTTCTCGGTGCAGAGTAAACGGGACTAGCTTCCTTTTTGATTGACGTTTGGATCTTCAGGAAGGCAAGTAGGGAAGCCAGACCGGAGATCCCCCAAGCAAAAATGCACCACGAATCTTAATGCCGTGGTTTTAGCCGGCATGGTGGGTTGCTCAGATTTCGGCATTGGGAATCAACAAGTTGAACGTCCACTCAGAGACCTAAATTGAAAGTTGGCAAATACAGAGATGACAGGTGGATAAAATTACAATGACGGGAAGGAAGCAGTGTAAAAAAGCAGAGAATACCCAGAAGCAGAATGCTTCTCTTTCTACAGGGGATCACAGTTCTTCACCATCAAGGGAACAAGGCCTGATGGAGAATGAGTGCATTCCAATAACAGAAATGGGCTTCTGAAGGTGGATGATAAGGAACTTTTTTGAGTTAAAAGAACATGTTCTAGCCCAATGCAAAGAAACTAAGAACCTTGAAAAAAGGTTTGATGAAATCCTAATGAGAATAGACAATTTAGAAATGAATATAAGGGAATTATTGGAACTGAAGAACACAATAAGAGGACTTAGTGAAGTATGCACAGGTTTTAACATTCAAATTGATCAAGCAGAAGAAAGGATATCAGAGGTCGAAGACCTACGTAATGAAATGAAATGAGAAGACAAGATTCGAGAACAAAGAGTAAAAAGGAATGAGCAAAGTCTCCAGGAAATATGGGACTATGTGAAAAGACCTAATTTATGATTGATCGGTGTACCTGAATGTCATGAAGA
The DNA here is from genome assembly GCA_004027715.1 of Plecturocebus donacophilus. Lineage (NCBI taxonomy): Eukaryota > Metazoa > Chordata > Mammalia > Primates > Pitheciidae > Plecturocebus > Plecturocebus donacophilus. Next base: position 17,867 of record PVKP010005971.1, on the reverse strand, counting down.
GAATGAATCTAAGTTGGAAAATATTTTTCAAGATATTATTCAGGAAAACTTTCCTAACCTAGTAAGGCAGGATAATACTCAACTCCAGGTAATCCAGAGAACATCACAAAGATATTCCTCAAGTAGACCAACTCCAAGACATATAATCGCTAGATTTACTAGGATTGAAATAAAGGAGAAAATTTGAAGGGCAGCTAGAGAGAAAGGCCAGATTACCTATAAAGGGAAGCCTATCAGACTCACAGCAGACCTCTCAGCAGAAACCCTACAATCTAGAAGAGAGTGGGGGTCAATATTCAATATCCTTAAAGAAAAGAATTTTCAACCCAGAATCACATATCCTGCCAAACTCAGTTTTAAAAATGAAGGAAAAATAAAATTTTTCACGAACAAGCAAGCACTCAGAGATTTCATCACCACCAGGCCTGTTTTACAAGATCTTCTGAAAGAAGCACTACAAACAGAAAGGAACAACCAGTATCAGTTATCTCAAAAATTCACCAAAACGTAAAGAATATCTCCATAATGAAGAATTTACCTCAACTAACGGACAAAAAAGCCAGTTAGCATTAAATTACAATATTGAACTCACAAATATTAATATTAATTCTAAACTTAAATGGATACAATGCCCTAATCAAAGTCACAGACAGGTAAATTGAATAAAAAGTTAAAATCCATTGGTACGTAGTATCCAGATCCAACTCGCAACGATACACAAATACTTAAAACAAACGGATGGAGGAAGATTTACTAATTAAATGGAGACAAAAAAAAAAAAAAGCAGGAGTTGTAACTCTTGTCTCTGATAAAATAGACTTTAATAGTAATAAAGACTAAAAGAAACAAAGAAGGACATTACATTTTTACATAATTACCATTATGGTAGAAGGATCAATGTAACAACAGAAGTTAATGATCATAAGTACATACATACCTAATATAAGAGCACCCAGATACATAAGACAAATTTTTATTGACTTACAAAGAGATTTGGACTCCCGCACAATAATGGCGGGAGATTTTGACATCGCATTGTTAATTTATAATACACCCATTCTGAAAGTGACCATATAACAGAAAGTGAATTACTCTTTAGTATTTACATAGTATCTCACAGACCTAAATGAAATATTGGTTGACTGTTTGTTATTTTCTTCCTGTATTCCTTTCTGTCTGTTAAGTATAATTGACGGCATAAAAGAGGTTTTTGATACATTCCAGCCTGGGCAATAGAGCAAGAATTCTGTTCTCTCTCCCACTTTTTCTTTCTCTTTTTTCTCAAAAAAAAAAAAAAAATTAACACTACACTGTCAATATTACACTGATCGAGATAGAAAATTGACAAGGATATCCAGGACTTGAACTCAGACCTGGAACAACTAGACTTAACAAATGTTTACAGAACTCTCCTCCCCAAATCCACAAAACATACATTTTTCTCAGTATCACATTATAGCTGTTTTAAAAGTGACCATATAATTGGAAGTAAATCACTCCCCAGCAATTGCATAGCATTTCACAGGTTTAAATAAAATATTGGTTGGCTGCTTATTTGTTATTTTCATCCCCTATTCCTTCCTGTCTCCATTGTTAAGCACAATTATTGGCATAAAAGAGGTTTTTAATACCCATTTTTAGACTGTATTCTAGCCTGGGCA
>PVKP010005971.1:0-16106 GCA_004027715.1 Plecturocebus donacophilus | reverse complement strand
CTTCATTCTTTTTTTTCTTTCTTTTGCTGTTTCTTTCTTTCTCCTTTTCTCTTTTTCTAAAATCTCTTCCTCTTTCTTTCTTTCATTCTTTCTTCTTTCTTTTGCTGTTTCTTTCGTTCTCCTTTTTCTCTCTTTTTTCTAAATTCTCTTCCTCTTTCTTTTTTTTCTTTCTTTTGCTGTTTCTTTCTTTCTCCTTTTCTCTCTTTTTCTATAATCTCTTCCTCTTTCTTTCTCTCTTTCATTCTTTTTATTCAAAAAAAAATTAAAAAAAAAATAAAAAATAAAAAAATTAAAAAAAACACAGAATGCAAATACCAAAAACAAAAAAGAGAGAAAAGTTTGACAGATTTGGCTAAGTCATAATTTAAATCTTCTACACTACAGAAGATACCTTAATAAGTGATAAAACAAGAGAAACTGCACGCCACATGAATATGATCCCAAATACATGTCAACCTCCAGCAACCAAAAAGTGAAACAAAAACCAACTGAGAGGCAGGGTGTGTGGCTCACACCTGTAATCCCAGCACTTTGGGAGACGAGGAAGGTGGATCACTTGAGGTCAGGGGTTTGAGACAAACCTGGCCAACGTGACAAAACCCACATCTCTACTGAAACTACAAAAATTAGCCCCCATAATCCCAACTACTCAGGAGGCTGAGGCAGGAGGATCACTTGAACCTAGGAGGTGGAGGTTGAAGTAAGCCAAGATCGCGCTCCTGCACTCCAGCCTGAGTGACAGAGCAAGACTCTGTTTTAACAACTAAAAAAATAAAATAAATAAAATTCCAATGCCCCCACCACCATCCTTAGGGAAAAAAAATGAGACATGGATATAAATAAGAAATGTATAAAAACAGGAAATTAAAATGGTTGAAAAATGTGAAAAGATACTCAGCCTCAAAACAACTGGGAAAATGAAAATTAAAACAAGATACAATTTTCTATGGGGAAAGGGCCTCTCTCGCCTCCTGCTGCTTGCTGGGCACGCAAAAAAAAGAAAAAATAAATAAAGTATGAAAACACACTCAAAGACTAATTTATAAGTACCTTTCACATTAACGTGTAAATTATTTAAAACATTGCTTCTTGATCATCAGTTATTAAGGCTGCTTACAAATAGTATCCATTGCAATGATGTGGCTGTTAGTGACAACAACGTCTCAAACAACCATATCACTTGTTGACATTCAGCATGCTTTAAAAGTACATACATATTATTTTTTTAAACATCTTCATTGAGATATATTTAATATCTCATATTATTAGTATATTAAATCATTAAAGTATATAATGCAATTGTTCTAGTACATTTACAGAGTTGTGCAACCATAAGTATCACCACAGTGTAGGTTTAGAACATTTTCATCAACCCAAACAGAAATCCTATGCCCATTAGAGTCATCTCCTGTCTCCTACCACCTCCCCCACCTTAAACAACAATTAATCTACTTTCTGGCTGCCAGATTTGCCTATTCTGGACATTTCTTATAAGTGAAATAATACAATATGTGGTCTTTTATAAGCGATTTCATTATTGCAAGGCAGTAAATTACAGATCTATGATATGTTCCCTTTTTAAATTTGTCTTTCATACCGTTTGCCTTTACCTACTCCATCCTGAGTTCTACCAGTCTGGTAATTTTGGATAGAACAAAATATTTAAACAAATTTCATACCTGGCCATAAAGAGTAAAAAAAAAAAACAAAAAAAACCTGACTGGCAGTACCACCTTGACTATGTAAATCTTGCTAGTCCAATGTCCACTGAAATAGTGTTTTGGATCTAACTTTCTGTTTTATGAGCCACTGGACAGCTACAGCCACTGTTGGATAGTAGTTAGGGTGAAAAACCAGGAGCAAAATCACTTGCATGTCTGAAATGCTACATCCTATCATTTCAGAAAATAACTTCATAAAAGTTATTTAACTTCATGATACCATAGTTTCTTCATCTATAAAATGGGAGAATAAAACTGCCCACCTTATAGATTTGCTGTGAGGGTTGAATGAAATTTGCTTAGAACTTAGGAAGAAATTTTAAAATTTAGCTGTTGTTCTTATATCAGCTATTAATTTCATATTTTGATCTACAACTTCTCATGCCCACGATGATGGTAGACATCTTTAACATGCTCAAAAACCTTTCTCACACTGCTTTTCTCATACTCCAGGCAGAGAGCTGTTATTAATTGAAGTAGATTATAAGCCAATACACATTTACTATCTTTATCTGATATAATAAATTTTGCTTAATTTACAAATCCCTCTCTGAGCTATTCTCTCTGTGAAATATATTCAATTCACACTTCCTTTTTTGTTTCATAACGTGTATTATATTTGATTTCTTTAAAACAAAGTAAATTATAGTTCGTAGGAATCTTACATTTGATTCAAGTCTCCAATTAATTTTTGGTTTAACAATTTCCTTGTTCAGTATTCTTTCTAGCTTTTACAAAATAACATCTTCGTTGAGATATAATTCATATACCAAAGAATCTTATTAAAGTGTACAATTACAATAATCAAGACACTTTGGTATTGGCAAGAGTATTGACAAAGAGATCAATGGAACAGAGTAGAGAGCCCAGAAACAGACCCGTCCCATGATAAATACAGTCAACTTACGTTTTCTTTTCTTTTTTTTTTTGAAACGAAGTCTTGCTCTGTCATTCAGACTGGAGTGCCCTGGCAAGAACTTGGCTACCTGCAGCCTCCACCTCCCAGGTTCAAGCAATTCTCCTATCTAAACCTCCCAAGTAGCTGGGATTACAAGTGCATGCCACCATTCCCAGCTAATTTTTGTATTTTAGTAGAGACAAGCTTTCCCCATGTTGGCTAGACTGGTCTCAAACTCCTGACCTCAGGTGATCTGCCTGCCCTGGCCTCCCAAAGTGCTGCGATTACAGGCATGAGCCACTGTGCCCATCTAGTCAAGTTATCTTTAACAAAACAGCTAAGGCAAAACAATGAAGCAAGGCAATCTTTTCATCAAATGGTGATGAAATAACTGGACCTCCAAATGCCAGAAAAACAAATTAATCACATCACGAAAATCAGCTTGAAATAGCTCATAGAATTAAATATAAAATGCAAAACTATAAACTCAGAGAAGAAAACAAAAGAAATCCTGTATAATTTTGGATATGAAAATAACTTCTTAAAAAAATACCCAAGATCCATGAAAGAAATAACTGTTAATCTGAATTTCATTCAGATTAGAATTTCTGCCCTGCAAAAGTCAATATCCAGAGAATGAGAGAGCAGCCACAGAAAACTATTTCAAAGCACACAGTTGATAAAGAACGTTATTAAAACTCAACAATAATAAAATAAACAAACAAATTAAAAAATGAGCAAGGGGCTAGGTGCGGTGGCTCACCCCTGTAATCTCAATACTTTGGGAGGCTGAGGCAGAAGGATTACTTGAGCCAAAGAGTTTGAGGTTGCAACAGGATATGATGGCACCACTGCATGCCAGCCCGAGCAAAAGAGCAATACCTTGTCTCTAAAAGTAAATAAATAAATAAATAAATGGACAAGAGACCTCATCAAAGAAAATATACAGATAACAACTAAGCATATGAAAAGATGGTCCACATCTTATGTTATTAGAGGATTGCAATTTCATAAGATAGCAGTACACACCTACTAGAATGATCAAAATTTAAAACACTGACAACACTAAGTACTGATGAGGATACGGAGCAACAGGACCTCTCACTCATTGCTGGTGGAATGCAAAATGGTACCACCACTTTGAAAGACTGGTAGTTTTTACAAAACTAAATATATTCTGACCAAAAAATCCAGCACTCATGTTTCTTGGTATCCATCAAAATGAATTGAAAACTTTGAAAACTTGTGTCTGTACAAAAACCTGCACATGGATATATTTATATTTAATAGCAACATTATTCACAATTGGCAAAATATGGAAACAACCAAATGTTCTTCAGTAAGTGAATGGTTAAATAAACCTTGGTATATCGAGACAATGGAATATTATTCAGTGCTAAAGGCTTGTGCTATTAAACCATAAAAAAATTACATGCATATTACTAAGTGAAAGAAGTCAGTCTGAAAAGGCTACATACTATATGAGTCCAGATATTGGTATATGACATGTGTGAATAGGCAAACCTGTGAAGAATAGTAAAAAGATCAGTGGTAGCCAGAAATAAGATGAGGAGGAGAGGATGAGTAAGCAGTGCACAAAGGATTTTTAAGGCAGTGAAATGATTCTGAATGGTACGTAATGTTGGATAAATGTCATTGTAAATTTGTCAAACTCATAGAATGTACACCAAGAGTATAAACCCTAAGGTAAATTATGATCTTTTGGAGATAATAATGTGTCAGTTTAAGTTCATCTATTGTAACAATTGTACCACTGTATTATATGTGGCGTGGGATGTCGTTAATGAAGGAGGTTGTGCATATACTGAAACAGAGTGTTATGGAAAAATCTCAGTACTTTCTGCTCAATTTTGCTATGAACAAAAACTGTCCTTAAAAAATAAAGTTTATTAATTACAAAAAGGAAGAAAACACAAAGCAATATATATATACATACACACACATACATATACATACACACACACACATATGTATATACATACACATACACATATATATACACACTTTTAATGTGTGTGTATATGTATGTATTTATGTACAATTATGAATATAATTTAAAATACAATTATGAATTATAAATATAAATTATACAAAATATATAATTTTAAATAATATGTAAATATAATTACAATTTATATAATATATATAAATACCCACACACATATAAAGTGCATAATTGATTGGGTCTTTGCCACTTTTTATCACAGAATAATGCAACCATCATGATGTATATAACACATACATATACACATACATAGATACACACACAAAGGGTACGATTCAGTGTTTTTTTGCCACTTTGTCACAGAATAATACAACTGTCATGACTACCTAATTCAAGAACATTTTCATCACCCTAGAAAGAAAAGTAGGTACCTATTAGCAGTCATTTCTTGTTCCCCACTCTTTTCTGCCCCTGATGACTACAAACCTATTAGATATCTCTATAGGCTTGTTTTTTCTGGGCATTTCACATACATGGAGTCATAAACTATGTGTCTTTTGTGTCTTCTCTCTTATTTAACATGTTTGCAAGGATCATCCATGTTGTAGTATATATCAGTATTTCATTCCTCTTTATAATTGAGTATCATTCATTATATGCATTCATTATATGCCCAGGACTGGGCAATGCATTTTTTACCTACTGGTTGATGGATATTTGGTTTGTTTTCACCTCTGAATTGCTTTAAATACTACTTCTTTAATATACGACTTTTATGTGGACATATGTTTATGATTCTCTTGGGTATGCAACTAGAAATAAAATTAGGGGTTCATATGGCAACTATTTTATGTTTGAAGACTGCCATCAAGTGGCTGTATCAGATGCAGGAAAAGAACTCATAAAATTAAACACCCTTTCTTGATAAAAATTCAACAAATTAGATATAGCAGGAACATACTTAAACATAGTAGAGACCATATATGACAAAACCATAGCTAACATCATACACAATGAGAAAAATTTAAAGCTTTTTCTCTAAGATCTGGAAAAAGATAAGGATGCCCACTTTAACCACTTGTATTCAACATAGTACTAGAAGTCTCTGCCAGAGCAATTAGGCAAGAGGGAAAATAGGGATGCAAATTGGAATAGAGAAAGTCAAACTGCCCGTCATTGATGATGACATGATCATACATATAAAAAACCCTGAATACTTCACCAAAAAACTATTAGAAATAACAAACGAATTCAGTAAAGTTGCAGATAAAAAATCAACATACAAAAATCGGTAGTGTTTTAATACATCAATAATGAATTGTCTGAATAACAATTCAATAATGCAATCCCATTTATAATATTTACAAAAATAAAATATCTAGAAATAAATTTAGCCATGAAAATAAATATTTCTATAATATAAAATACAAAATACTGATGAAATAGTTTGAAGAACACAAAAATAAATGGAAAACTATCCTGCGTTCATAGATTATAAGAATTAATATTGTTAAAATGTCCATAGTACCTGATATGTGTCCCCAACCCAAATCTCGTCTTTAATTGTAACTCCCACATATAGAGGGAGGGACCTGGTGGGATGTAATTGGATCATGGAGCTGGTTTCTCCCATGCTGGTCTCATGACAATGAAGAATTGCTCTCAAGATCTGATGGCTTTAAAGTGGCAGTTACCCTTGCACTCCCTCTCTCTCCTGCCACCATATAAGATGTGCCTTGCTTCCCCTTTGCCTTCACTATGATTGTAAGTTTCTTTAGGTCTCCCCAACCATGCAGAGCTGTGAGTCAATTAATCTTCTTTTGTTTACAGATTACCCAGTTTCAGGTAATATCTCTATACCAGTGTGAGAACAAACTAACATACTACCCAAAGTCATCTACAGATTCACTGCTACTCCTTTCAAAATACTAATGACATTCTTTACGGAAATAGAAAAAAAATCCCCAAATTATACAAGATCCTGAATATCCAAAGTAATTTTGAGCAAAAAGAATACAAGTTATTATAGCTTTTAAGTATATTTTAATGTCTGTTAGTGGAAGCATACTACCTCACATTAAAATATACTAAAAAGCTACAGCATCCAAAGCAGAAAGGTACTGGCATAAATGCAGACACACAGATCAATGGAACATAATAGAGAGCCCATAAATAAATTCATACTGTAAAGTTGACCAAAAGGATGGAGAGGCAGACCCAGGGTCAGGTTTAGCAAGTTTATTTCAACCTGCCAGGCTGGCTGCTTCACCATAGGCAGTGAAGGAAGCAGCCTGCCTTACAAACTATGGGGGTTATATATGGGGTTTGCAGGTAGCTGGGTGCTTTTCTAAGAAAAATCACATCTTGCTTCTCAGGGGCTGGCATTCTGCTTAACTGGGTCAGCATCCTGGGTTTGAGAGCTGGGTGTGACCACATCCTGGAACCTAGGTGCTCTGTTTGCAAGGCTTGAGGCTGTTTTTGTTGTGAGCTCAGCTTAGCAGGGGAGAACTGGGAGGGGGGTCTATGGGCTTGCCTTGCTGTGACCTTAACACATACATTTACAGCCAACTGATTTTAGATAACGGTGGCAAGAGCACTCATTGGACAAGGACAGTCTCTTCAGTAAGTGGTGCTGCAAAAAACTGAATATTCACATGCAGAAGAATGAAAATAGAACCCTATTTCTCACCATCTAAAAAATTTACTCAAAATGCACTAAAGACTTATATGTAAGACTTGAAACTTTGAAACTACTAGAAAACAAAAGGGAAATGCTGCATGACATAGGACTGGGCAAGGATTTTTTGAATTAGACTTCAAAGGCACAGGAAATAAAAGCAAAAATAGACAAATGGGATTACCCCAAAGTGAAAACCTGCTTCACAGCAAAGGAACCAATAAACAGAGAGAAGAGCCAAACTTACAACCCAGCCTGCAAACTTGCTAAATTTGTAATTTGTTTAACCAGCTAATGGCTACATAGGAAATTACTTAAATTTTCTATGTAGAACACCATGTCATCTGCAAATAGAGATAATTATACTTCTTCCTAAGTAAGTTGGATGGCTTTTCTTTCTTTCTCTTGCTTGAGTGTATTGACTAACATCTCCAGCAAAGGCTTAATAGAAATGGCAAGAACAGGCATTTCTGTCTTGTAACTAATCTCAGGAAGAATGCATTTGATCTTTCAATATTAAGCAAGCATGTTTGTAGGCTTTTTTTTGTATATGTTTTCCATCAGATTGAAGTATTTTCTTTTATTCTGAGTTTTTAGGCTAGTGAAAGGTTTTTGGAATTTATCAACTACTTTTTCTGTGTCTAATAAAATAATCATATAGTTTTGTCATTCTATTGATATGGGGTATTACATTTTAATTTTTGGATGTTAAATTAACCTTGTATTCTTGGTATACAATTTGGTCATAATGTATAATACTTATATCACTTAATTCAGGTCAAGAACATTTTTTCAGAATATGTGTTTCTATATTCATAAGAGGTATTAGTTTGTAGATTTTTTTGGTCGTTTTATTTTGGAGTCAGTGTAATACTGGTGTCACAGAATGTGTTAAACATTGTTCCCTTCTTTACTACCTCTTCTTTCTCTTTCTACTTCTTTTCTTTTTTTTTTGAATAGTTTATAAATGATTGATATTAATTCCTCTTTAAATATTTTCTGGAATTCACCAATGAAGCCATCTGTTTTTGGTTGAATAATGGTTCCCAAAATATCAGGTTCTAGTCAGAAGAACCTGTAAATGTTACCTCATTTGGAAATACAGTCTTTGCAGATATGACTAAGTTAAGGATCTTGAGATGAGACAATAGAAGATTATCTGGAAATGCCCTAAATACCATCACAGACGTCCTTATGAAAAAAGGTAGAGAAGTTGACATACACATACAGAAGAAAGGACGGTAATGTGAAGATAGATGCAGACATAGAGGTGATGCGTTCTCAAGTACAGAAATACTGGCATCTCTCAGAGGCTTTATAAAGAGGCAAGGAGAGACTCTCCCCCAATCCTCTGGAGGAAATGTGACCCTGCTGATAGCTTCACTTCAGCCAAGTGAAAGTGATGTTAAATTACTGGACCTCCAATTGTGAGATAATGATTTTTCTGCTGTTTTAAGTCACCAAATCTGGGGTAATTTTATGGCAGTTATAGAAAATTAATATATCATCTGAGACTTGGCTTTTATTTTTGGAAAAATGATTTAAAGAATTAATTAAATTTCTTTCTTGTAGGGTTCAGATTTTCTATTTCTTCTTAGGTTCATTTGTGTTATTTTTTGTATTTCTTGGAAAGTGTTAATTTCATCTAACATAAAATTTCTTTGCATATTGTTCATTGTATTCCTTTATTATCCTTTTTGTTTATGGAAATTTGGTGGTAATGCCCCTAGTTTTATTTCTGTCTAGTAATCTGACTCTTCTTCTTTTCTTCTTCACAATTTTTTCTTAAGGTGGAAGGTTAGATTATATATTTGAAGTATTTTTGAATTTTTAATAGTGGTGTCTACAGATATAAATTTAATTCTCAGCACTGCTTTAGCTTTACCTCGTAGTTGTTTCTGTTTTCATTCACCTAGCTATACTTTCTAATGTCATTTGTAATTTTTTTCTCTGATCCATTGGTTATTGGAGAGGGTGTAGCTGGGTGTGATGGTGCATGACTATAGTCCCAGCTACTAGCGATCACTTAAGTCCAGGAGCTTGAGTTCACAGTGGGCAATATAGCAAGACACTGTCTCAGAAAAAAAAAAATCAGGTAGGAGGAACATCTGCCACCAGGGGACCAGGACATCAGGAAGACTGATACACTCCAAGCAGATATTCAGAAGAAAGGCATTTAGAGTGGACAGAGGGAGGAAACACATGCTGGGTTGAAAGGGCAGGAAGCTGGGACCTCTGCATAGGGCTACCATACATCAGGAGTCATTTTGGCCCCCAGTGACTTCTGGGGAAGGGGTGAGTTCAGGTGGGAAGTATCCACATAGGTCTCTGGAATTCCAGCAGCAGGAGATGTCACAACTTTCAATGACACTTGAGCTAGCAGAGAAAGCAGCTTAGAGAAATGGAGGGGCAGGACTTGATCTGATATACAACTTTAGCAAAGTTTCAAGATATAAAATCAATGTACAAAAATTAATAACATCTTTAAACACCGACAACATCCATGCTAACAGTCAAAGCAAGAATTCAATTCCATTCACAATAGCCACAAAAAACTGAAATACCTAGGAATACAGCTAACCACGGTGGTGAAAGCTCTCTCTAATGAGAATTACAAAACACTGCTCAAAAAATCAGAAATCACAGAAACAAATAGAAAAACATTCCATATTCATTGATGGGAAGAATAAACATTGGTCATATTGGCCAAAGCAATTAAAAGATTCAATGCTATTCCTATCAAATTATCAATGACATTCCTCATTGAATTCAAATATTTTAAAATTCATATGGAACCAAACTACAGACTGAATATCCAAAGCAATCCTCAACAAAAAGAACAGAGCTGGAGGCATCATATTACCTGACTTCAAATTATACTACATTTGCAGAAAATTAAAACTTGACCCCTTCCTTATACCATATACAAAAATAAACTCAAAATATATTAAAGAATTAAATGTAGAACCTAAAACCATGAAAACCCTGAAGGATAACCTAGGAAATACCATTCTGGACATGGGACTAGGCAAATATTTCATGATCAAGATGGCAAAAGCAACTGCAACAAAAATAAAAATTGACAAGTGAGGTTGAGCATGGTGGCTTATACCAGTAGTCCCAGCACTTTGGAAGGCCTACTCCAGTGAACTGCTTGAGTTCAGGAATTGGAGACTAGGCTGCACAACTTAGTGATATCCTGCCTCTATAAATAATACAAATATTAGCTGGGCTTGGTGGCACAACTATTAGAGAGGCTGAGGTGGCAGGATTCCTTGAGCCCGGGAGGCAGAACTTGTAGGGAGCTGAGATTATACTACTGCACTCCAGCCTGGGTAACAGAGTGAAACTTTTTCTCAAAAGAAAATAAAATTGACCAATGGGACTTAATTAAACTAAAAAGCTTCTTCTGCACAGCAAAATAAATTATCAACAAAGTAAACCTGCAGAATGGAAGTAACTATTTGCAAACTATCAATCCAACAAAGGTCTAGTATCCAAAACCTATAGGGAACTTAAGCAAATATACAAGTGAAAAACAGTCCCATTAAAAATTGGGCAAAGGAGATGAAAAGACACTTTTCAAAAGAAGACATGCATATGATCGGCAAGTATATGAAACAATGCTCAATGTCACTAATCATTAGAGTAATACAAATCAAAACTACAGTGAGATACCATCTTACGCCAGTCAATATGGCTATAACGAAAACGTCAAAAAGAAACAGATGCTGGCGAGGTTGTGGAGGAAAGGGAAGGCTTATACACTGCCGATGGAAATGTAAGTTAGTTCACCCATTGTAGAAAGCTGTTTGGAAATTTCAGAAAGAACTTAAAACAGAATGAGTACTCAAAGAAATAGAAATCACAGTGCTATTCACAGTAGCAACAACACAGAATCAACTTAAATGTCCATCAAAAGTAGACTGGATAAAGAAAATGTGGTACATATGCAACATGGAATACCATGCAGCCATGAAAAAGAAAAAGATCATATCCTTTGCAATAATATGGATAGAACTGTAGGCTATTATCCTGAGCAAATTAACACAGAAACAGAAAACAAAATACCACATGATCTCACGTGTAAGTGGGAGCTAAACATCAAGTATATATGGATACAAAGAAGGGAACAACAGACACTGGGCCCTACTTGAAGGTAGTGGGTGGGAGAAGGGTAAGGAACAAAAAACTACCTATTGGGTACTATGCTTATTACCTGGGTGAGGAAATAATCTGTACACCAAACCCTTATGACATATAATTTATATATGTAGTAAACATCAATAAGTTCCCTTGAATCTAAAGGTTAAAAATAAGAAATAAAAGCAATTAAGGAAAATAGACACTCAAGTAGTCCTAAAATAACAACCATTACAGAAAAAAAAAAAAAACCAGCAACAAAAAAATCCAAAAACAAAAAACAAAAAACTGAGGAACAATGTTGTCTAATTTCCACATATTTGTATATTTGTGAGATTTCAAAATTTTCTTCTATCATTGATTTCTAATTTAATCTCATAATGAATAAATAACATGTTTTGTATCATTTCCATCTTCTAAAATTCATTGATTCTTTCTTTTTATAACCTGGTATACTTGCATATGGTTTAAACTGGAAAATATTTCATGCACACTTGAGAAGAATGTGTATTCTGCTATTGATGAGTGGTTCCTTCAATGTGACTACTAACTACTTTAAATTGTTGGTCAAATCTTCTAGGTCCATTTGGATCTTCTACACATGAATCCTTTATTGAAAGTGGCATATAAATGTCTCCAATTTTTACTGTTGCATTGTCTATTTATCTCTTCAATTCTGTCAGATTTTGCTTTCTGTCAATTTGAGGTTTCTATTGTTCAGTGCATGTATTTTCATATTCACTGTATTTTCCTAAAGTGTTGACTCTTTCATTATTGTGATACACCCCTCTTTATTTCTAGCAACACTGCTTTTTCGTGTTAACTTTTTTGACTGATGTAATATAGTCCCTATCATTCTCTGATGATTGCTGTTTGTATGGTATCATTTTCTATCATTTGACTTTCAAATTATATGAAACACTAAATCTAAAGTCTGTTTGCTTTTAAAAGTATGTAGGTGGATTGTTTTTTAATTAAATCTGGCAGCGTATCTTTTCATTGGATCTTTATCAATTCACATTTATATTAATATGGTGTGTGAATATTTTCTATGGCACCATTTTAATTCTTTTAATGATTCTTTAATTTTATTTTCGAGTTATAGTCTCAGGGGTCACTCTAGGACTTGCAAAAGATATGTATCTTAAGTTAACAAAATGGCATAAGTTTTCCAGTAAATTCCAGTAAAATATGAAAACTTTACTCTTACAAATATCATTCCCTACTTTTGTGCATATATAGATACTATATATAATGTGTAATGTCTATATATGGTAAAAATAAAACAATACATTTTTGTAATTATACTATATATTTAGAAAACTGACAAAAAGTGGAGAGCAAGTATATATATAGTCATAAAGCTTGTTATTAGCTTTTTTATTTACCAATTTTTATACTTTCTATTTCTTTCTGTAGGCTTGTTACCATCTCACATCATTTGATTACTCCAATATAGCTTTGTTCCATCTGCCTTCTTTATGCTGTTATTACCTAATATATTACATTTCTATATGTTATATGGCCAACGATGTAATTATGTATACATATTGTTTTATTCAGCTGTTTTTGAAGTAAGTTAAAAGAGAAAAGGAGAAGACATGTGCAATTTTATTGTGTTTTATAATTGTTGACTTTACTACCCTTATTAGCATTCTTTGTTTTTTCATTTGGATTTGAAATACTGTTTGGTATCACTAGCTTTCAACCTGTGGAACTTTCTTTCATACTTCTTCTAAGGCAAATATTTTGGCAGTGATATCTCTCAGCTTTCATTTATCTTGGAATGTTTTTATTTCAACTTCATTCCTTTAGGAATGCCTTTATTTCACCTTATTTTTGAAAGATAGTTTCTCTGGATTTAAGAATCTCAGTCCATAGTTTTCTTTTATTTCCAGCATTTTGATGTCATCCCAGTGCCTTCTGGCCTCATTATATCTGAAGAGCCATAAGTTATTATTCTCATTGGAGTTCCTTGCATGTAATGAATTGTTTCTCTCTTACTACTTTCAAAATTCTACTTTTATATTTGGTTTTTAATATTTTGATTATAATGTGTCTGGATGGAAATATTTTTCTATTTATCTTATCTGAAGCTTGTTGATATTCTTAAATGTGTGGAATATAGTTTATCATCAAATTTGGAAAGTAAATATTGTTTGAATAATTTTTCTTTCTCCTTTGTCTCTTTTCTCCATCTAGTTCTCCCATTATATTTGGCTACTTAATATTCTCGTATATTTCTCCAAGGCTTTGTTCACTGTACATACAATCAAAGAACTTCAGACTATTTCAAGATAGCTGGCACTAAAGAAGAGTCTTAATACAACCAAACCAATTAATTTTATTAACTTCTTTATTCAAAAAGTTCAACAAGTGCTTATCCCAGCTTATATTTGCATATCTTTAATGAAGGAAGTGACTAATTCTTAAGTATTTCATTTGGATTTTATGCTGGTCTAATTTTAAGAAAGTTTTATGTTAAGGAACAGTCTCCCCTTGTTTTGATTACAAGTCCCCTTAGCATCATAATTACCCTTCTCTATAAAAGCTTCTGTTGGTTATAATCATTTTGAAAGATGAATCATAATCCTAAGAGACCTGATATCAGAGTAAAATAGTAGGTTTTTATCTCATTGCAGATGCATCAATTCATAAAGTCAAAGATATCAGCTACTGAAGAGGTGCAAAACAGACTGTTCCTTCATAGATAGCTTGAGGTCAATTAAAAGTTGAATGCTTTTGCATGAATTTGCTTTAAATCATGTATCATTTAATCTGTGTTTAAAGATTTTTTTTAAATGGCAGACTTATACTTCTTAAAAATTTTATCTTCCTGGTTTTAGCTCGTTGTTTCAGTCTAAATATTTGTAATTTTATTTTTTATTAAATATTAGCTCACTCTTCTGGCCTCATAAAATGTATAATCACGCTGTTTGTACTTTATTCTAGATATTTCTTTAAAATATTGTAATAAACAGAAAAATCCTGAGATAGCCCTTTAATAAGCTAGCTCCAAGTTAACTTTGATGCATTTATAATTGTTGTTAAACAAGATTATTCAACTACATAAAAACTGAGGCCAGGTGTGATGGCTCACACCTGTAATCTCAGAACTTTGGGAGGCCGAGCCGGGTGGATCACCTGAGGTGAGGAGTTCGAGACCAGCCTGACCAACATAGTGAAACCCCATCTCTACTAAAAATAAAAATTAGTTGGGCATGGTGGCGCATGCCTGTAACCCCAGCTACCTGGGAGGCTGAGGCGGGAGAATCACTTGAACCCAGGTGGTACAGGTTGCAGTGAGCCAAGATGGCACCATTGCACTCCAGCCAGGGCAATAAGAGTGAAACTCTGTCTTAAAAAACAAAATCATTCTGTTGGTTGCTGGTTCATTCTACTGATAGTTTCTTTTGCTGTGCAGAAGCTCTTAAGTTTAATTAGATCCCATTTGTCGATTTTGGCTTTTGTTGTCATTGCTTTTGGTGTTTTAGTCATGAAGTCCTTGCCCATGCCTATGTCCTGAATGGCATTGCCTAGGTTTTCTTCTAGGGTTTTTATGGTATTAGGCCTCATGTTTAAATCTTTACTCTATCTAGATTTAATTTTTGTATAAGATGTAAGGAAGGGATCCAGTTTCAGCTTTCTGCATATGGCTAGCCAGTTTTCCCAACATCATTTATTAAATAGGGAATCCTTTCCCCATTACTTGTTTTTTTCAGGTTTGTCTAAGATCAGATGGTTGTAGTTGTGTGGCATTATTTATGAGACCTTTGTTCTGTTCCATTGGTCTATATCTCTGTTTTGGTACCAGTACCATGCTGTTTTGATTACTGTAGACTTGTAATATAGTTTGAAGTCAGGTAGCATAATGCCTCCAGCTTGTTTTTATTTTTGCTTAGGATTGTCTTAGCTATGTGTGCTCTAATTAAACTTAAGAGTTTCTGCACAGCAAAAGAAACTATCAATAGAGTGAATCAGCAACCAACAGAATGGAAAAAAAATTTTGCAATCTACCCAGCTGACAAAGGGCTACTATCTAGAATCTACAAAGAACTTAAACAAATTTACAAGAAAAAAATACGATCCCATCAAAAAGTGGGCAAAGCATATGAACAGACACTTTTCAAAATAAGACATTTATGCAGCCAACAAACATGAAAAAAAGCTCATCATCACTGATGATTAGAGAAATGCAAATCAAAACCACATTGAGAAATCACTTCACACCAATTAGAATGGCAATGATTAAAAAATCAGGAGACAACAGATGCTTGGGAGGATGTGGAGAAATAGAATCACTTTTACACTATTGGTGGGAGTATAAATTAGTTCAACCATTGTGAAAGACAGTGTGGCAATTCCTCAAGGATCTAGAAATAGAAATACCATTTGACCCAGCAATCCCATTACTGAGTATATACTCAAAGGATTATAAATCATTCTATTATAAATACACATGCACAAGTATGTTTATTTTGGCACTGTTTACAATAGCAAAGATTTGGAACCAACCCAAATGTCCATCATTGATAGACTGGATAAAGAAAATGTGGCATATATACCTGATGGAATACTATGCAGCCATAAAAAAGTATGAGTTCATGTCCTTTGCAGGGACATAGATGAAACTGGAAACCAACATTCTCAGCAAACTGACACAAGAACAGAAAACCAAACACCACAGGTTCTCACTCATAG